>QNGE01001322.1:124706-151019 GCA_008508345.1 Paragonimus westermani | reverse complement strand
GCTTGCCACAATAAGACCAACAAGATTTGGCTACGCAAAAGTATGACGGTTGCCATATGATTGGTTGGGGTAGACAAAATGGTGTTACACTAGTAACTCTCCACAACATCCACCTCTCCGTAATGGTCTCTTGAATAGCTCCCCATTGAAACACAACCTCACTCCTGTACTAAAGTGGACACCCCGGCAAAATCGTCCAGCTTGTCATAAACCCTAAACAACCTGGAAAATGCGTAGACAGTTGTGTGTGCGAGTGCGAGACTATGTTGAGAATGCCACATACATCCCAGTGCTATAACAGTCGTGCGCGTTGTTCAGCCGTCTCTCTATCCTTGTTCTGCTCATGATCTCCGTTTGTTTACAGCTCTATGTTTCGGTCACACCAATTTCATGAGTACAGTAAGGATTACTATCTTGCCTTTGCTTCATGCCCATCTCCACACGATAGGTTCCCTGTGAGACTGTTACCGATTACGTCGTAAAAGCACGGAGTTCACCCACCTACCATCAACTAATAAACAGATTAGGTAATTGAGGCTGGTAGAAATGCTCTGAGTCGAAGGACACATAAAAGCGGGCAAGCAGTGCAAGCAATCAAAGGTTCACCAAAGATGGAACGATTACTCCTCATACATCAACCAAGGATAATAGTGTCATAAAGAACTAACGGAAAAGAAGAACAGTTAAGTTGCCATAATTTCTTGTTTAATATTGGATGGGATGGGATGGTGAGTTCTTTTCGTGAGGGGTTGCAAAATTTCCATTTTTGGTGAACAGCTATCTAGATAGCAGCAAAGCTGATGAATAATTTCGAAGTTTTGATTTGATATACCAGCCACCTTTGTCGTTAAGACCACTTGTAACTGACGGAGTTCAATTTCAAATGTCGTCACGATATCAACGGACATCGTCCATGTTGCGGATTTTTTTCCTAATATGCTCACATGTAAAGCCAGGTATGTTACACTGCATTACATCTATCTGCAGGTGAGCTGCCCTAACAAAGGGAGAATGACCCACTCAGCCCACGAAGTACATTCAATAATAGGTGTAATTACTTTGGACTTGTTACGGACAGGAAGGAACATAATCATCACGTTCTGTTTTAAATCCATACTCAGTGTACACAAATTGTACACAAACTGGACGGAGGTGGTTTTTTCAAACCCCTGGTGACTGCAGACAAATTTTTGAATTAACCGGAATGAGCGTTGCTGTCACTCAAAAAATGTTCACAGACGGTCGAGAATACAAGTTGATTTTTGTCTGGGGCGCACAACGGACTTGGCAGTTAATTCTAAACTGAGGAATTTATTTAACGAATATTTCAGTAAATGAATAAATCGCCACTGCTGCTTTTAAATAAGTTTTGTTTCTCTTAGTTGGTATCGCTTGCAGTTAACAGCACAAGTACCACATCTTCTCTGGAGATGTGGGGGCAATTTGAGTGTGGCACCACTAGGCGAACTCATGCTGACATCCACGATAGGCCAAATGAGTTAAAACACTGATTTGTTGTTTGATGCTTTCTAGACTTTGATAATGGTCGATTGACCAGCGGACTAGTAAGTAATATTGTGGAAATGTATAAATTGTTGATATACACCACTTTTCGAGGACGATAATTTCGAGGACTTTCCAGCGCAATTGTCTTACCACTTCCACAAGATGCTCTTTCCAACTTAAAAAATGCACCTTAGAAATGATCAGGGATGATTACAAGCTGCAGATGTTACTTATGGTTTCAGCTGTCTGATTAGAGCTAAATCTCGCCCATTACTTGCCTAAGTCTAAGTGCACTATTCTTGCAAAAAACCTCAAACTTGTTTTGGGAAAATCTTTCTATCTGCACAATGAGAGCTTTCAATTCTCCCGAAAGTAGTTACTGAAAAATTGTCTTCTTACAAAGAGTTTCAGCCTCATCGACCACCAACATGTGCTTTGCGCTGAATTGTTATATGTACTTCTGTAAGGTATTAACTTTGAGACTTTTATAACCTTGTCAACCTCTCTCACATTCACACTTGTATTACATGATTCTTGATTAATCCTGAATAGTTTATTTTGTTTAGTAAATGAATACCAAAGGAACTTCACCGCCACAGCCTAAACGAACAAAGCGCCCGTGAAATTTATGAACCAAAACAATCAAAAAATTCGTTTAAAAACTAAAATTTTAATACACCTCACTGCTTGATCGTATTTGTGTGGAACCAAATTTATGAAATGCACAAAAGACAATTTTATCTAGTCGCCTGATGGTTTTCTCTCACATACCAAATAACATATTATGGAACAACATGTAGAAGTGATATTTTTCAAATCTTACTAACTTAACACTGAGGCAAAACGAACAATCCAAAGAACCTGTAATTCATTGATATACAGATTGGGAATAACACAACGTTTCGAGCAAGTTGTAANAACTTCATTCGTACTACATTTGGTGCGGATATCTTACAACCTGTAATTCAGTAGAAGCAGAATTGGAAAAAAGATTTGAACCAAACTGTGAAGGACTGTAAATGATGCTGAACTAGTAAAAATTAACAATCAAAGACTTCCCTTCAGTATTATCATCGGACTGAAATCAAGGTGTAATTACTTAGACATACAAGTCACATCCTAATAAATGTTCACAGATGACAACGAAAAAATTAATTGTATATTGGGCAGTGATGTAGTGTTTATTTATTAACGTGAACACACCGTGTTCAGTAAATTTTATTTTAATCGATTTTCGGTAATGGACCAAAAATTCGTAAGCCGAAGTATCCTGATACAATTCATTTCAACTTTATCTATGATTAAAGAGTTTTCATTGACCTTGAATAGGTTAATGTTGAAACAAACTATTAAATTTGATAATTACATGAAAAGCTATTACGTTTAGTACGCAGACTGAAGGCTTGCAGTGAAATTCAAATTTTCTCCAGGTTGACCTCATACTCGGCAGAATTGCCATTCGTGGTTGACCCAACCAGGTTAATGCATGAAGCCAAAGAATATTTGAGTTGAGAAAAATAGTTTTGTGCTGAATTAAGTTGTAAATTTTCAAATAAATAAAATGTTCCCCTGTGTCTAATTTCACCCAAAATGGGTCGCGGTTCATTGTTCATGAAATTTTATTAGTTAAACAGCACGGTAACACACTTAATTTGCGGCAACAATTCAAACAAGTGCAATCTAGCAATTCTTGGTACTTTAAAGCTGATATGTGGAAATCGGCAACCTTTTACTATCAAACAACAGACGGAAAATTCTGTACATCTGTTAGGTCTTCCTTGTTACAATTGTGCAGTCGATGATACGATTTGATTCCCAACCCGAGATGGAGAAGACGTGAACATCCGTGTTTAATGGGAACAAGTCAAATACTGAACCACAGGGCATTCCAGATAGAGAGCGAATCAGACGCGATTGCCATATATGAAATCTGTGAAGTTAGAATGGGTTAGGTTGCAGTGACATCAACAATTAAACGAGAAAGTACGATTCAGACATCGTTGAAACATGTGGGCGTCCTATTGCGTTGCTGAAATCAGAATGCCTAGTTGAATGCATTCACTCAGCTCTGAAACTACCCCAAGCGATCTGTACTGAAACCTACCGCCGACAATGAACTGACCGACGTGGAACGATTCACCCTTCTGCCCTGTTGGGAGCTACATCGGCTGACATCTCGTTGATTGGAGGCTAGTAGTTCGACTGTTAACCTGTGGTCCGTTGATAGATTTTGTTATTCAAAGCTCTTACACCTTTTGATTCATGCATTTCTGATACTCATGCGAAAGCTGGTTAATTTACAAGACACGGTGAGTAATCTACATGTCGTCCTGCGATCCCATTGTCAATAAAAGACTGAACTACCACCCGACACTTGCTCACAAGTCGCTGCATACATAAAAATGGAATTGTCCGATTAGACTTGGATGGCTGTCCATCATTTCAGTGGTGCTAGCATGCATCGCTGGACTCGATTATGATGCTGTTGTCTTTTCTGTTAAAACAAATGACTGGTTGTATATTTTATCTCTACCGCTGTCCATTGGTTAAAATGTGATAAAAAGTGTCGATTGGTTGTCACCGTATATTTTTTGCTTCTAAACTAAGTTCTTTGTTAGACAAGACAGTTGTCAGGTTGCCTCGCATTAGAAGCCGTAGGAGTGGCGTTTTGTTCTCAAAAGTGGGGTTGAGCAGGTGGCCTGGTAGATGTGTTTTGGTGAAAAAGAACCCGGGTATCTGCTTCCTCGAAACAATTAGTTTGTTATCAAAAGTCTGGATAGTGTTCATTGAACTTACTATGTTCGTTAGACAGCGAATCAACTTCACTCCCTGCGTCGTAATGCGAACCTGTAAACAATCGCATGATAACGTGACTAAACTGACTTCCAGTAGGCATATATTTATACAGGTAGTTTTTGTGTTTCTTGAGAAGTATATACGAAATTTTGAGGAATGCATTTACGTTCACTTTCAAGTCACACATTGAAGAAGTTTTGGTTTCATTGCACTTTGAAAGAAGCTCTTAATTTTCTTGTTTGCGAATGAGACATTAGGTATATCTTCAAAGATGCTGCAGCGAAAGATTAGGACAGAAAATGTTGAGTGTGGGTCTTGTCTTCATTGTAAAGATATCAGAGTGCAGCGGGTTCATAGGACATTTCACTACTGCCCTGTCTATTTATATCTTGGGATTTTTGTTCAAGTACCATTATTGAAGACGATGTTAAATATTATTGTAATTATAAAGCAACATAACACACAACTATGCGACTGTATTCACCATGATGAGATGCTTCGAGAGTAAGACTTAATTAGCTTCAACAAAGGACTCTCACCCAGTCAATGTCAAACAAACAAATGCTGTAATTATTCGGGCGCTTTGAACGTTATTTGAAAATTGTCAACCAAACTAACGTTGAAGCATAAATTACTGAATGAAAGTTGTTGAGAACTTTTTGCGTATGCGTCGAAAAAGTCAAAAGGACGAGGGACTGTTGATTTTAAACCGATCCTGGGTTAGTCAAGGAAAGATGCACTGTTGTGAAGAGAACCAACATTAGTCACATCAGCAGTCGCTTTGAACGGCAAGTACTTTACGGTTTGAGTGACCTGCTCATTGTTACTTACCAGAGCTGTGTTTTTTAGCAATTGGTTTATTTAAATCCAACATAGGTATAATTACATTGCTTTAGTTCTCAATCTGTCACAGGCGAACTTGACATGGTACCTGAATATTGTCGTGATTGACTGGTCGATTTCAGTTTTCTGCGCAAAAGCATGCACGTGCCTTTTGATTTGCTCCACCTTCTTCAATAAGAAACCTGTTCGAGGTTAATCGAATTAGTGAAACAACAGAGGTCCACTGTCTACTGTGAGTTGCCTGACTCAAGAGAACATCAGTAAGCTTGTCATGGGCTTCCAGTAGCATACAAACATAAGAATGTGCATAGAGGACATCCTTGGTTTCGCGCGGGGTTATCAGAGTTCCTGCCTGATCGATGAGCGCCAGAAAGTAACTGGCGATATGTGGACCAAAAGCAAATATTGCTCAGCGCTCCAAAAGTTCAACTTCTGTTTGTCGGTTCAAAGCAAGATGCGGGTTAATTTTAATTAGAGTAGACCTATGAGTACAACAATGAAACAATTACCGTAACTAGTAGGTCGTGTGTGCCACCAAGTTATGTGATTAATCAAATTTCTCGTAAAAAGTGTGGTTGCCTATAATTAGAAATCCTAGTAGTATATTGAGAATTTTGCGGTTTTGACACTCACCAACTCATATATTATCACTGAAAGTCACATACCAATGATTGTTGCTGGATTGTAAACTGGTATACGAACTTTCAACAAAGGAATTTGAAATGCCCTATTTCAAAGAGATGGGGCGTGTGTCACAAAATCTGAACTTCTGGACCGAAGAGTACACCGTTTTGCAATTAAATGGTTTTGTCTGTTATCAAGGCTTCGAACAACAAGTCCTCCTGAAGGAATTTGAAAGACGCGAGTAATGGAGCCTAAGATGTCTTGTATAAAGAAGTTTCGTTCGTTGTTCATCAGTTTCTACGTCGAACATGGTACAAGCTATCTATATTGGGTAGACACGACAACGAGAGGAGGACAATACGTTTTTCACTCGCAAAGCAATGACCTTCTAGAAGCAAGGGCATGATGAGGTTATTGCTAAAATTGTTGGTATTAATCTATAAATCCAAAAAAATACTGATCAAAGGTCAATAAGTGAAAGTTGGTGGTCACAGTGATTTGGACGCTGAAAGTTGGAAAGGTGAGGGTCATCCTGAACTTTTGGATTAACTTGTGCTTAAAACCTAATTAAACGCAGAAAAGGGTAAAAAGGGTACGGATTATGCCATGTCCAACTAATATAAATGGTTTGTGCCATTCTTGCTGTAATAACTAATGAGAAGCGGGCAGAATGTCCTTGTACAAGATAAGTTCTACTAATCACTTTGTTCACACATTAAAGATTTACTTGTTTAGGTAGGAATTTCCGTTGTCAGCCGTGAGAAGAAACATCGGCTTTCTTGTTAGAAAATCTCTTATTGTGTTCAAGTGTTCAGTGCAGTTTTGATGACCAGGCATTTTTCCGTCGTACGTGGACACGTTTTGTTACGTTGCGTCTGCATTGTGCACGGCTTGTAAGACGACTGAGCGTGAAGGGAGGTAATGTTGTGCCACATTCTCGCACATCACCTTTAGGGAGAATCTAAGATTAGTCTTGAAACTAGGTAACATCATTTTGCTGGAATAGAGCTAGGTGAGGTGACATAACCCTCAACTAGGTGCTGAAACCACGTCCGCACTAATGTAAGTGCCTAGGCGCAAGCGCTGGGAAGTAATTTTCTGAAACAGTATGACTTTTAATCTGTCACAGATATGTGGGGCGCACATCTCCTGATGGTTATCAATCACGTTAAATACAAACTGATTGTCTTCAAATGATTTCGGCAAAGCACTGCATCGAAGACTGTTATCTTTGTGAGAACCCACTCATTCTGTGGTACACAATTATAAGCTAATAGGTTGACAGATTCACACAAAATACCCGCCGGGTACGATTCTAAAGTCCGCGCAGCTTTTGTCTGTTAGGATATGGCAGCCGTTATGTCTGAATTCCTTAAGCAATTTTATTCATAATTTCTGATAACTGTGATGACTTCAGTGTACATTATTCATTTTAACCAATAACGACAAAAGACATCGTGAGGCGATAACCTTTCGTATGTCCTCTTCAATCATGAAAGTAAAGTATTGGAATATGAAGGGCATACGGATAGCAACAGCGACAGAAACAGTCAACGATTGGGTTTGCATAAAACAAGGACTGTCGTCAATTCCAGTGTAGAAAAACTGCGTGAGTCAACTGTTTATGAACAGGGCCGGACGCCGATTATGGATTAACATCGCCCCAGGGAATGCAAACGATTTCGGAGTCCAATTACGCAATACTACTTGTGATGAGTTGGTGGGATCAACAACGTGACCTATTTCTATGATATGCTTTACAATGAATGAGGTCGGATATCGGCTCAGCCGTTCTGTTGCCATTGCCTGTTGCATCATGGCATACACCAACCACTTAGGCATAGATTGGGCCATTCTTCGTTGTTTGCACTGATCTATTCTGACGATACAGACCTCACTGCGATTGCAAATGACCTGATAGATTGTGTGTGAGACAAAACCTTTCGATAGGTCACGATTATGAACTCGCTGAGTGACACTCCTATTTGTGAGTAACAACCGCAACTCAGCCGTAGGCTATGTACGAGCTAGATCAGACTGTAATTTTCGACTTACTTCAGTTGTGATATGTTCGCTTTTGAAAGGTAGGTTCAGAAAGGCTGGCTTCTTAGGGACCGTACTGACGGTAGTCGTGATCAGCTTTCTCTGGCTACAAATACCGATAATTTTCCGGGGAAATTTGTTTGTCAGCAGCACCATCTTCAATCTTTCCACCGCCTCTGGTTAGCAATCATCGGTGAAGGCTCTGTGAAACAAGGCTTGAACCGGACCGTGTTTGTGAGTAAATAGCGCGGAAGAAGAAAAATGCAGGTACTAACTGCTTCAAGTGGCCTTGCGGTGCCCTCAGTGTTGTACTGGACGCTGTCACCGTCAAGTGAAGGAACTGTCTAGAAAAGAACAATCTTTCGTTTGTTTCTTCATTATGAGAAACAGAGGGATTGGTGTAAAAGGGATTAGGAAGTTTTAAAATTGAACCAAATGGATATGAGTGATGAAAATCAGAATATCACCTGTATGTCGTTTTTGGAGGATGGCACCATCCATGCCAACAGATAGTTGTAACTCGAACATTCCTAAAAATATATCTACAACTGTTGGACCGATGGACTGCCCATTTCTATACCATCAACCTGTTTATGAAATGATCTTCTGGAATCACAAGTGCTATCCGCACACCCTATACATTTTATTGTTTCGCGTTGGTGACTGATACCTGTATTCATACGTATTGACATATGTATCCAACCAAGTTCAATTAAGGTCATTCGTTTGGTTATTATTGGAAATTAATTGAGAAAGTAGGAAAGTGATTAAAATGTATTTGTATATACTAGTCAGGAGGCACACATTGTGACGAGAATTCATTTCACACACTATTGTCAATCCTAAACGCAAGACTAGCATGAAAACAGGACAACATGATCTAATCAAAACTGTTAAAAATCACAAATCCGGATCATGAGTGGTACTTACAGCTAGATCCAGAGCAATCATAGATTAACAGTCAGTTTCGCGTACATAGAACCGGGTGTGGATGACGGAACGACAAAGCTTCGGTGTGCTTAAGAATTAGTGAGTTGTGCACGTTCACCAAAACCTTCGACAATGATGTGATGTTGACACTATGATCTGTGGTTGGCAGGTGACGTGCAATGGAAGAGACCGATCCTTCTTTGTGGCTGCGTGTCACTCATTAGTGAGGAGGCTAGTGCAACTCTCAGCCAATTTGCGATATGCTTCTTGGCCCTGGTTTCAAGCCCTCTTTCTATTCTGCCACTGTAAATGTTTCTACAACTGCAGTGATGCTGATGGATAAAAAGCCGGTAGAAAACTTAGCGCTTTGCTTTTCAATCAAGGGTAGAGGTAACGTGATTGTTTGTAAGAGCAGGACAAGCACTGTCGTAATGTAAACGACACATTTCATCTTCCTTAAGGTGTGCATCAAACTGTAATCTTTAAAACAATGTCTGGTTTGGACAGGTTAACCAGGTACTTCCATGGGCGCATCTCCCACAGTGGCATGTTTACCTCATTTCCGGATGAAAAGTTCAGGGAGATTGCTAGAAGGAGGCGCAACTCACAGCAGCAAAACTCATGAAATTCATGTACTCTCTCGTCCATGTTGGCTTACGGCGAACTGGACGTTCAATAGATCAGTCTGAACGCCGTCTAACTAGGATATCCAAGAAGAGTAGACTGTTCCCAATTTGTTACTAGGCAGTTACTCAGATGCTTGGATGGGGTGAGTTGGAAGCTTAAATTGTCCCTCCTATTTGTTCCTTGTTTTTCCCAATCAATAAGATATCGTCGGCATACGGTTTGTACAGCTTCAGTTCGTCCATGACTGGAAATTACGTCTATTCAACTTTGGCCATCAACACCACGGCTAAAACAGGGCCGAGTCAGCTTCTCGTAGCTAAGTCATCTATTTGTGGAATGTCTACACCCATAAAATAATATCTTCCATTTTTTCATACGGAGTGAATGTAAACCTTCCAGACTGACCAGGGCCTGCGAGGTGAATGGATTTGATAAAATGTAATCAAGCCTAAAATTTATGGTTTCGCGTAGTGGTCTGTTTGTACACTTAGGATTGACATCGATAGGATATATCGTACCGGTGACGGTATTCAGATTTTCAATAAATGGTATCAATTCAAAAGTGCTCTTCAACGAATGCGCAACTAATTTGTGTTGTTGAGGGCCTCAGAATGGAAAACAGCCATTTTGTTAGTCCATGAATGAATGAGTCGCTCATTGTTTAAATGAACCGCAAGAGAATACTTGGTTCATGGGTTTTAGGTGTACCGTACGGCTGTGGCGTCTTTGTACCTACAGGTTTTAAAATGCGACTTTGTTTTTCATGGGCTACCGTATCTAAATGCTCGGTGTTGAAATTTTTGGCAGACGTAACTGCTTTTAACTAACACTTGAAGTTAATAGCACCCGGCTGTTTTCTGTTCCACCTCAGCAATTCCGTATTCAGATCTTCTCCTTCCTCAACATGTGCGTGAAAATTGTGTTGGCCAGTGAACAGGGCCATCGAAATCGATCACCTGCTTTGTTAGGCTTCGCTCAGATAGTAAGTGTTTCAGTTGTTTTTCTATCAGGGCCCAAATGTTAACTGGATCGTTCGGTCACGGACAAATGTAGAGCGAATTGAAATCGCACACCACCACTTCACCTCATTTGGTGACGTGCGAGCGTTTGCTTAATAAGCGATGGTGATCTCTCTGAACATATAGTGTATACTCATAGTCTATTTGTATTCAAGATACTAGTAGTAATCGTTAGTCGTAGGCTCAAAAGTTCATGCTCATGTTTGAAACTCTGACCAATCTCGTACCATGTCAAACTAAACTGATTATCTGGTTTTTTGTTTTTATAAACCCATAAAACACTAGTGAATTAACATTTTTCATCAAACGAACTGGCCTAATATTTATCTGTGAAGAAAATAGTGTAGCACCTAGTTCCCTGTTACTGTTAACATGAAAAAAAACAGCAAATTACATTGTACAGCAAAAAGAGATACAATGGTACACACAGAAATCGATAAACTCTTAGGACCGTTTTCTGTAGATATTAACAACTACCATAGCTCGATGTAGCGCTCGCTGAAAAGCCATCGTGGGTGCAAAGAAACCGTATATTTTGTGAAGTGTAACAAACCTAGACTAAGCGGTCACTTTTTGTAGGTTGCATTATAGACATCAAACATGCGCACTTGTACTGACTGTTCAGTCAATGAACGACTTTGGCATGGTGGTCAGTGGGCGAGTAGATATGCATTGATAAATTACTTGTTTACTCATCTGTTTACTTACTTACCTAGGTGGCATGAGAAGAAAAGTAACCTGAAACATCGAAGGTAAAAAATGAACAATTTACGAATTTGCAAAAAGTGGCCATGTAATATTTTTGCTGAATGAAACTCCAAGGTAATCGACAAGATAGAAATCCAGCTGGACGTTTATTATTTAATTAAGGGGATGAACCATCAATTAAAAGTAACTTAGGCTAACTATTTTCGCCATGAATAAACCTCTACACATCTAGTTAGACTGTGGGTCCCTCAAACATGTGTGATTTGGGGCAAACTATGAGGCTGGGCTTTCAAAATCAGTGGGATTTACTTGACACCTGTCACCACACAATCAACATATCTGATTAAAATAGGGTTTTCTTGAACTGCAGTGAATTTCATATAAGATGGGAAGAAGAAGCATAAGAAACACATTGGAGACCAGCATAGGCACCGGTTGTTGGTGATGTTACCTTACCATCTAACTAGGTAGAATAACTGTGATTGAGAAGAGACCCAGTTGCAAACATTCGGAACATCAGCCACATTAGAACCAGCGACAAAAACAGCATACTCAAAGGCAGCAAGTGCTCGACCAGTTGGGAAACGAAATCACACCAGAATTTCAGAAACTTCACACTTGGATTCAGTTAACCACACAACCTACTGTGACTCGTGGAATCCACGAAATGATCCGACAGAGTGACTACTTTAGCAGAATATCTCAATCATTTCACACTGGAATCCACCAGCGCCACTGTTGTACACTGAAATTGTACTTCTGACTGCGATTTATGAAATGGTCTCGTAAGATGTTGATACTAAGATTTGGAATGTCAGAATGATTTCAATCCTAACGTGGGGCTGCGCTACCGCTAGATGCATTGGTGTTGCCTAAATAGCATACACGAACAACACTAGAATTTAATCCGAGTGATCATAGAAATGAATCATTTAGGCAAGCGAAAAGTTCGGGCTGCAGTAACATTAGGTAAGTTTCCTCTAATATATGATGTGTAACTAAAACGGGAATCGGTTTTTCGAGACCTATTAACATCATACACGTACAAAACTTTGGGTAGAATTTAATTCTTCCTTCTTATAGAGAGTTATACGTTGCGTGTCACCTTTCAGCAGGTGCGTTGGATTAAAAACTCTGTCAGAAGTTGGCCTAAAAATTACACATTTCTCAAGAACTGCTGATAGTAAGAGGTTGGATATGCTTAGCTTTCATGATTTTAACTGAATAGGTGTTTATTAGACGGTTAAATTTTCAAGGGGGTAACTACAATTACAGATAGAGCGGTCTTTGCGGGAAATGAAAAAGATTACCACTTGGTTTGTTAGAAATACGATCAGAACTCCTATCACTGAGTACAATAGGCTTCCTAGGAAAATACTCCAGTCCAAATAATTTCTTTGTAATTTGTCAGACGTCGAGGCACATCTTATGAGGAAGTTAATTGTGAATGTTCCTCGAGTGTATGCAATTTGTTTCACACCTACCTGTTGTACACTTACGACCTACTGGTGACAAATCTGTCGCATTGAAAGCATTTTGTATTGTTCTAAAATGTGAGTGGAGGTAATCTGGATAAAATTCCTCGACAGGAATGCAGATATTCTCTCAAGGATAAAGTAAATGGGAACAGAAACTGCTGATTACCTAGTCTTCACAGAGGAAACGTCTATTTTTACCAACTCTAAGTTCACTTCGGTGGACCATACCTTAGTATAATTTTAGGAACGAAACTGATGACTTCTAGTTCCACGGTTTCCATTCCGAAGGATGAGGCTCTTGTGAAACTTGCTGCAGGTCACTGGAAACGGCTGTACGATAGGTTAGAGTTACTGAACCAGAATTTCCGCCTATTGTCAAGTAAGGCTAAAATTAGAAGTAGGTCCGAAAGTGCAGGAAAGTAGGAAGTCGTCTGAAATCCCCGCATATCATACCTACTGACGTCAAAAATTCCCCTTAGCAGCAGTTAACAGACGGTCGACAAAACTGTCCACAACAACGACGGGAGTGTTGAGTGATACGTGATTATTGCACGTCAAGGCTGAAGAAAATAAACTACAAGCAGTTTATGCTTAACTAACTGGGGGCGTTAGAAATAATGACAGTGAAAGTTTTGAAAATCGTCAAGTATTCTTGCTCCGATAGAACAAAATCAACAGCAACGAAATCTTGAGACAACTCTAATGTGTGGATTGCCAGGTGTTGTTAATGGGAAATACTTTCTCACTTTCGTTACACATAAAATCGCTTAAACCTTTCCAGTTATTCTAAAGTGTGAACAATGAGGTTTATTTCGCACCAAGCAAGGCTAGCTTGAATAACAGTTTGCACAAGTGTTGAGTGAGCACGTCCTGAATGCTCACAAATCACACACGTGCACTCAGCCGAACAATCTGAGTTGTCAGACATCCGTTGCAGAGCATGTGATAACATATACATATAGAACGTAATCACGTTGCACGGCTGAAGTGTCACGTCATCCACTATCAATCGTTTAGAGTCAGTTCCTTTGCTGGCACATACTGCACACTGCATACACCCTTATACAATCTTCGCTTCCAGTTTACGATCATCTTAGCGTAGAGAACATATGTGATTATTGTGAATAAACCGTTTTTTTAATCTGTTCATGTTCAACATTGTGCGTCGTACGCTAATAAGATGACCTTGTCCGTTATGTTTGTGCACGTTTGGAGAAGGTAAGTAAACACACACAAAAACATTGTATGGATTTCCCCATGAACATTTTGGCAAGTAACTAATCGTCAAATAACTCTTCATTACGAAGATTCACATTGACTTTGTAAAGTTGGACATTGAAGATTTGCACTTTGCGACGTGATGAAATAAAACTACCCCTGGAGCATGTTCAGTATTCGTATACTATTGTAATCGGGCACGTGACATAAATGATACCAAAATCTGTTTTTTACATTTAACAGTGATTTTCCTCAAAACCTAATTCCGTAAGAATATACTTTTCAACGTGTTTGCCTTACTGTAAGCAAGCGTTCCGAATAACTACAGTAACCAGGAATTCTAGGAACGTTCAACTTATTTGACATTAATGATGACACACTATCGTTTGATGGGTATTTGTTAATTTGACTGGCTTTGTTTTAAATTATACACAAGTTTGTAAGGTCTGATCATTGGGATAGACAACTACATTCGTACGAATGTTGCTGATTGTTAGACTAATCCCGCAGGTGATTATGAGCGTTTTTGCAATAGGAATTGTGCACGTCACTCCGTCCGGAGAAATAATTGTAATTTTCGCGAGTTGTATCTTGGTTTATTTAAACAAAACAACATTTTTATACAAGCTACACGCTCGATGAATATTTTGTTCGCTGTGTTTAGTTGCATACAGGAAGTGATAACCGATTGGATAAGAGAACGGATGCACACAGCAAAACATTTCGTCCTGTCGATAATCGCGGCTCGGTCCTTTAGGCTTTTGTGACATGTCTGAATAGTTGGATTTCTTCTCTTCCCACTGAGCTTAGAAACAAAGTAGACAATCAACTGAAATGGATGTACGCAGGCCATTAATGAACAGATGATTAAGTGATTCGAATGTCATGCCTACACCGAATGACCAGCAAATGAACGGAACAAAATGTAGTCAGTCAATTCATTAAGATGAATTCTCAGGAACAAACTAAAAACAAGGGTGACGCTAACGCAGCAAGACAGTTGAGAAAACAACCAGAATTCCAAAATGAGGAGATTAAACGTTGAAAGTAAATATTTGATTGTTGTTCGGTTCCCGCACAATGACTTAACAAAACAGTGTTAAGTTAGCAATCACCTGCTGTTGGACACATACGGATGGTTTGCCAACGTAGACAGCTAACGTCTCAAGAAAAGCTTAAGTGCATTTCTTTATAATCTGACGAGAAACACGGAGAGCTTTCAAGGGATCTGCCATTTGATCGGATTCGATCAAGTATTTTGAGGTAGCACTCAGTAGTTTCATCTGTGTATTCTTTGGCAACTATTCTTTAGCAAGTGCCTCGGAATTCCAGTATGTGATGCCCTATCTGTATGACCCACGTACTACAATCGGTAATTACACATAGATTCATAAATAAGGTATGATTTAACTAATGTTAACGGCGAATTTTTTCTCACAATAAAAGGCACACACTGTAGTGAGGATAGACGGTCGCTCCATACTACTCACACCACTGTTCAGTAGCAGCATAGATAGAAATGATCGCGGGATAAATACGGGAGAGATACGGGAAGGATCATTGGAAGGCGGAATGATATGGAATGGATTTCGCCACATGAAGGAACTGAGACATGGTGTCTGAAGTGACTGGAAAATTCTCGGATGAGTGTGGTGTGCAAATGAGTGTTTCTGTCCGTAGTCCTGTTGAGACGCTTAAGTCGTGTATTGGTTTCCAATTAAACAACATCTGTGCCATCAGCTTTCTGGGTTCACAACAACACGTTGTTAGGTGCAGTACAGTGAGCTTAGTTGACGCATATGTGCGACTTACTAATGACTTCAGTTTCTGTCCTATCGTGAGTGAGATTTGGGAGGTAACGATATGCGAACCGGCTAAATAGACACTACTCTGATGGCTGCGTGGATGTTGACTAGTGTCCAGTGCTGTCCGAAAGAATATACGCGGTGACCGTACTAAATGATAATCTGCTTGATTAACTTGAAATCTTCTAGCACGCTTTCGTTCGAACAGACCTTGCGAACTGTGTCATAATGTTCCCTCCAGTTTACGTCTGTATGTTACTGGTGTGAGATTTTGGAAGTGTGGCGACTGGCCAGTTCATGTTTTTCTTCTGATAGACACCTCTACAAAGAGAATCGTCTTCCAGTCGGGTCAGCCGAACGCTCAAAAACGGCAAGCGGTTGCCCTCCTTAGTTTCAATAGTAAACTTTACCCTCTACCTATTCGCTTATCAGTTCTTATGTACACCTGACGAGAATGGTCGGACTGCTACACCAGCACATATCTTACCCAAAAGCTTTGGCATTAATCAAATTCATACGGGGACCAAACTGCTTCATTCACTGTTGTTAAACACTGCAACAACCATAGCACGACATCAGTACTCATTGTCAGACATAAATGTCCTGACTAATTCACTATCAGATTATTAGTGGAAGACTTGACCACATTGTGCTTGTTCACCGTCTGCTATTTCCCTCAAATAAGAGATCTTTCGAAAAACGCAGAAAGTCAGTGGTCTGTGTTAACTAAACGCAGATCCTCTATCTTTATTTTCAGTCTATTAATGTATCCAAATGAAATAAACCCTGCTTAATAAACGACATCAAAATGTTCCTTTCATCTGGCTTTGTTTCCGTATTCAAGACATAAATGGTGGCCAGATGTCCGGTTTGAAACAACCGATTCTACACAGATGCTATGCTAGGAGGCTATGAAAGCCGAATTGTGTGGAGATTGTAATAACCGCTAATGTTTCCTGTTTATTCGACTGGAACTCATTTCTAACTAGGCCAGATAGAAATAGGCCTATAGGTTAACTAAGCCAATAGATCATACGTTCAGGTTTACTGGCCAGATTGTCAAAGATAACTAGCTATGTGTGATGAACGGTAGACAGTATAGAAAAGACGAATTTCAAAGCAGATAGCTCTAAGTGAAAATAAACCGCTATCTGTACCTAAAAGTCAGTTACAGTTCTACTCTCATTCTCGGCATTGGTTCTTTCAGTAACTGAACAAACTACGAATATTGCTATCGGCAACAGATGTTCCAACCTCTAGCAAAAAAAGTTGGAGAGCATGGGTGAAATATAATAACCTGTTTATAAAACGTTCTAAGTCACCGGTTAAACGGTATACTTCATGTTCGTGCGTTATAATACTGCGTCTGCCAACTCGCTTGCTCCGGAACAATAAGCTGTACCGACCGCACAACACCGCGCTTAGTCAAAATCAACCGAACACATCATTTGACATGAATAACCTTTAAAAAACGATAAATGGTTTTTCATACGCAGTCGCTGCATATTTGGTGTGTCAATCCAGCTGCAACGCTGAAATCGATCTGACTCTATCAGAGAGGGTCATAAGTCGTATGCAGACAACAGCGGAGACGACTACAGTTCGGCTACAGTCATTCACATCATGTACCTAAAAATATCCAGTTGGTAATCGTGCAGAACATTTCGATCAGGAAGGGAAATACACATGGAGTAGTTTTGCCATTTATCCACGATTGTAGTGTTATCAAGAAGGACACGAATCTACATGCAGAAAATAAAGGATTAACCGTACTAACCAATCAAAGGCAGCTTATCTGGCCAAGGCCACCACCTACCTCCTGGGTTGCAACGATTTTTTGGTACTGTTTAAAGAAATTTGTTACTAAAAATATTGTATGGTAAGACCTTTCAGGCAGGCACTCTGGACATGTTTACAAAGCATTTTCCATCAGTTTTTCACAATAAACTGTGCATGCTCCCATATTGTTCATCAGGACATTCACAAGGCTTGCAAGGAAGAATAATTCTCAGCTGTAAACTCGTATAGGCGAAGACATTCCCCGCTGTGTGCTTCCAACAGTTATCTAGAAGTAATATGTTCACAAAACATTTCTACGTCAAGCGTCCTTCCCTAATTCGAAACAGTAAGTCAACCACTGTTGTATTAGTTCCAGTTGTTTTACCGCGCATTTCAACTTTGTATCTCAGGTACCCGTTGAATTAACCATGAACGTTAAGTTAGCCCCATGTATCGCTCACTCCCGCGAAATCATCCCCCACCTTTCGGCACCAGTCAAACAAAGGTTATCTTCCAGTGGCTCCCATCTAAGACCATTAGACTGGATTCACGAAAATGCAACTATTTTAATGAGATAAAGTTTAGTGATAAATTTGGCATTTATATTTGCAATACAGAAAACGACCTTCTTAAATGTGATTTTTGAAATGAAGCATTCATTTTAGTGCGCAAAGAAGAAACGGTTTATTAGTTCGTCTTGATTCATTTAATACAAAAACCATGTGACTCCTTGATCACTTCATGAACTGGTATCACCAATCTGTTGATCAAACGTCAGCGTTACCACCAATTACCGCCTGAATCGTTTAAAGTGCTGTTATCCCTCCAATTCTTCATCCGTTACTTCATTGTACAGCAGGCCCTGACTAGCGAACAAGTTTGTAGTCAATTGTAGTCTTACCAACCTTGGGATAGAATCATAACCAATTTCGTCTGTGATCGTTCATCGATCATTACACCGAACTTCAAACCTTAATCACAAAAAATGTCAAACTGTACTCGTCTTATTGTTGAACGGCCTTTGGCTCACTGTATTCACTACAAGTCCTTTCGCCCATCCCTCAAACCGAGACACAACTACCTTTGTGTGTTTAGGTACTACCCTACTTCTTGGTGTGAAGTGCATCAAGTTTGTAATCCGCCAACCAGTTGAAAGTCAGCATCTGAGGTCCCTTCTAGATAAGTGTCATTATGTCAAAAGCAGCTTACAAAGGTCATTTTATTTTAGATTCATCGCAAATGTGACGCTATTTTTCTGCCTTTTTCATGTATTTTCTCAAGTGGTCAGAAAATCTCACAACGATCTCTACAGACATTCTGCTCGCAATGCGTAAAAGTCCACATTTAGTCACTTATTTTGAATACATTTTACTTGGAAGGCCTACGATAACTTTAGAGACACAATCCGTTTTTATGTCTTCCATCCTATGTACAGGGATTGTTCGTGTTAATGATTTATCAACCAACTGGTCGTTCAGGTCAACTTCCTACCCAGTGTCAACTGTTAGAGCCTTACTTTTTGTGTATATTGTTAGCCATATATTACTAAAACTGAGCGATTTGTTTTTCATTCGGTTTTTTTTAGAAAAACATACTTCCACATTTTTTGTCGTGGTGAAGTCAAACTCAGCACGAGTGTGAATAGTGGTCTTCAGGAGAATAAAGCAAAAATTTGACTAAAATCTAGAATCAACAGTGTGCAAATTTGTTGATTCGGAATGTCTCACTCATTTATTTTCAACCTGGTGACACCATTATTGTAACAAACGGCAAGTTCTACTGAAAACCAGCAAAGTGTAGCAGATCTGTTACAACCGAATTAGTTTTCAACGGCACCCAACAGTGCTGTGGTCTTAGCAAACGACGCGTAATCCACCCGTCAGCATTTCGGACACATCCGTCAGATCACAGAGACACAGTCTGATGGATTAAGAAGTGGTTAGCAGGAACCTTGTAGGTCGCACCAGCTACCCACCACATCCCTAATACTCACTATGTCCAACATTTACAAAACTTCTCTAACACCTTCCTAGAAGGCTAGAAGATGGTGACTACTTTGCAAGTTGTTTTACCTTATCTCACCAGCAAAGTAGCGGGTGGCCAACAGAATTGAATGGAAAAAATCAACTCTAATCATTTATACTACTTTTCGATTCGAATGATTGTTATTTGTGTAGATTTGCGATCAGAATCCACCGAGTTCACATGCTTGATAAATATCGGCAACCACGAAATCGGTCCTGTGCTTCAGATGAACTCTGACCACTAAAACCTCACTATTCTAACCATTGTGATCATCATAACCTCCCATTACAGATTCACATTCATCTGTAATTTTGACTGGTTCCTGCATCTTCTCTTCAAGAATGCTTGGTCATTTGTTCTGTTTCACAAACTCCCTTATTCATCGAAAGCATGACAAAACCATTTTCCAGTAAACTGTGGCTTCCACAACCAGTTTGTTTGACTGAAAAAATACACAATTTGACTCAAGTGAACCTAAGTCTAATTACCATTACGAAGAAACTGCTGCCTCTCTGGAAGAACGTTAGTTTCAAGTTATTGGCTACCCACAACACACAGACACACAGGCTGTCCGAAATTTATGGCAGAGTGCACAGTTCTGGTAGGTCCATCGTTTCGAACTGCCAAATAGTCTTGCTAGTTTCAGGCAGTGCACTCGACTACCAGTGTAACGAAACACAGATGTACACCGTTCGCAGACACTGTCGTTCAGTAGTATTTCGAATTGCTTTTCGAAAAGAGGTTTCGGCGTGTATCGACTAGTTAGCCAAATATTAGAATTGAAAGTGAACTAAGTCAAGTAGTTGATACATCGAAAATCGGCTAATAGTGTCAAAGAGTCATTGCTGAGAACACAGGGAAGTTTTTGGGGGCTGGCCTAATGGAGTGAGGAAGTTAGTCGGGACATGTCTGCACTGTGACCGTTGTCTACGGACAGATACGAAGCACTAGTATCTCCTCTCGAAAGTTTGGAATTCCCTTGTAATCTCAGTTTGCCATGAACGAAAAATTACTCTGTGTATCTTCCATACGTTAAATTTTCCAACAACACAAGCGATCTACCGGAAAAGGGAAGTTTAAACAATGACCGATCAGATGAACGTTAATTGCGTGTGATTCCCTCCATAGTTAAAATATGTCACTCCCCCTTTCGCAAAGGTAGTTTCCTACATCAGTTGGTCTTCCTAAACAGAAATCTTTCTATCAACTGGCTGTTGACGCACGGCGTTTGAACTAGCAGGTATTACGCACCTGATTTGTGCTTTTCGGTTAAACTTATACATAGTTAACAGCTGTCGTAGTAAAAACTTTTAGTTTGTCATATTTCAGTAACAAACCAAGGTTACTTGGCAATCCTTTCAAGCAGACAGGCTGAAAAATGTGAAAAAATAATCATGAATTAATTCAGTCCGTATCAGTCAAACGGTGGCCTTCTGACAAGTGATCAGCGTATTCCTCGACAAGTTTGACTAACCTTGATTTCAGCTTGACTGAGATGTACTTTTCTCACAGCCATCGACTGCAGTTAATAACACGGTTGTTGAGCTTTGTGTCGGTATGTCTAAGTAACTTATGCATTGCTCACAGGCCAATCTGGCTTAGAAATCGTGTTCGACATGAAGTTAGCGGCACAGTGGTGAACACGGTTGAGTGCGTACGCTTGGTCGTTCATGGAACACTGACATTCTAGCAAGGCCTAAACCTGATTGCGAAGTTTCTTTCGATGGTGAATGGTCGAATTGTGCAGTCGGGTGGGAATTTTGCAAACTGTATGGCGTTCAAATCGTATCGGGGACATCCTCAACCGCTTATCACTAATTATTGTTTAGTCACAAAATATATATTTGAATATCTTAATAAAACCAATCCGAATCTCCATTCTCAGAATACTTGCCCATCTGTTAAAATTGTCATTGAATGGCTTATTTTTGAATGATGACCAATGCCACTTTTAGACAATTTTATACAGACAGGCTATTTGTGACGTGAGCTTATCGAAATGTTTGCCCCTCGGATATTGTATGGTGGGTCAATTTGCGAAAAACGTTTTCACAGAGAACCGTTATCTATAAATGCCTTTTGTGCAAACCCTATTCTTTCCATTTTAGGGAAGAGGCAGAAACAAGGCTTTCAATTTTCTCCTGTCAACCTTTTCGACTAACTGCACGTACCTGAAGACACATTCCCTTGATCAACTGGGTCATGTAAAGGTCACATCAAATCTGTCAGTACAAGCACACATGGAGACAGACAGACACATGCATGGGAGCAAACTCCCTGCCGAACACCGGCCAGGTCGCAGTGACAGCGAACTGTAAGCGCTGTCTTGATTGCGGGCGCCATACGGTATTTCGTGCGAGGGTAAGCAGGCCTCGCCGACAGCCCCATAAACAATGACACAGACACACACAAGCCAGCAGATATGGTCAAGTTAACCTAAATACAGAATTGGAGAAACATCAAGTTTATGTATGTTGATCGTTATATAAGCGCAGGTAGACCGATTGAAATTTGAGTCACTAAATTGTAGTTGGCACAAACAGTCCGACAAAATATTTTGTAAAAATTTACTACCATTTTTCTGAACGAAATCATCAGTTATTGCACACAAACGGAGGAGGCAAGTACACCAATCCATAGAACCTCAATGGTACTTGCAGCCAAATCACCGGCAACCGTAGAGTAACCGTTGGTACAGCTGGTTTTCATCGTACTCTACTGGTTCTAAGCAACTCGTTATTAATACTGTGTGTAAAGTAGAAATTTTTATTTTGTAAACGTTCATCAGAATCATGAAAACGAAACAGTCTTCTTCAAACTGAACATCATCCACACTTGATCGCAGCCCTTACATTTGGATAAGCCTTTTGGCTGGCCCACTTTGTAAAGGAGCACCAGACTCGAGTTTAATTCTTATTAGAATTTATCAAGTGTGTACTCCCGTTCGGACCAAAGTTGCAATCCGATCCTCGAGGTTACGAGATTGGTATATTAACCGTAACACCAGTAATCTTATAATAGGCACGTCTAATCAACTATATTCAAACGCTCAGCCGCTCAACAGCTTTTACTATGATACTTAATATGGGAAACCGCGTTCAGCACTTAGCTGTCACTCGTCAGTGGAAAACTGGTGTGTTTAGAAAAGATGTATTTACATGTCAGAAGATTATGAGTATCTCCTAGAGACTATCATCCCTATGAATGAACAATTGTGATCTTAGTAGCAAGGGGACTCGAAAGCCTAATGAGGTTCAGAGATGGGCAGTTCGAGATCCGAGGCATTACTTTCCAACCTAGCTGGTGAAGGACAAACAATATACCTGCTTTCGTTTCCAGTGCCGAATACAAATTCACTGCTGTTTTCTGGTCAACCTTTCAGTGATTTGCATTCTGTAGCTGATAAAATGCAAAATGATTTGAAATAGAATCTTAACACCAGCCAGTCGAACTACATATGAATCTCATGTACTTCTAGGAAAATTTTAACAGATTCGGACTACAATAGATTTATTTTTCCCCAGTGATCACTGAAACGGTGTTTTAGTATTCGTCTCATCCGGCGGGGGGAATAATCTACCATGTGGAACTGACAATCGTGCTTGCGTATCGACGGTACACAAAACACTATATTATATTACGCTCCGGAAGGTTCTTTTCCAACACTTGTAAAATACACTCAGTCGTCTGAACAGAATGCAGTTGATACTACATTTTTTGTATTGTTTCTGAATATTTAATGTTATTGCACAATGCAAATAGTCACATTTCTTCCGCCTACTGTATCACCTGGTTAGTAAAAGCCGTTTGCCTCTTCTCCCCGCTTTCATTCAAGAACAACTGATAGTCTTAGCCTTCAGTGTAATAGAAGAATACATCGCCTGTGTCTGATTAACTTTCTCGCAACTTCTCGAAAGAGTTATGACTTCAGCTGTCCCGTTCAAGATGTTTACCATCTGTGTTTCGCTGATACAAAACTGATGAGCAAGTTCTTCCGAGATTTGGCCTGCTGCACCTTTCTGCAAATTAGTACACTTTGCTTAGAAAGCGGAGCTCTCTGTTCCGTTGTTTTTCCTACATAAATACCATTACCTTTACTAGTCTGAACAGACCGTATACTTGCTATGCGTGTAACTTTCGGCAATTGTCTGCGTCCTTCAGTCCAAAGGTCACGACAACTTCCCAAATGAGACACAGCTGATGCAGACGAAGTATATCTCTCTTTAGCACTGCCAAAAGTATTCAAGATTTGTCAAGGAGGGTTGACTGACTTCGTCGGGTGAGTAACAACAGGTCTAAGCAAGACTGATCCACATAACATGGGAGGCCGGTGTTGTTGGCAGTCTGTGGTTTGAAACGACAGAAGTGACATTTGTTCGTGCAATCAAACGATCAAGCTGACTGTCCACAGCAGGTTTGCCTCTTGGGGTAGAGGGGCAAAAATGTGGTGAAGAAAGACCTGATACCTTCACGCAGTTGTTCCACTCACGGTGGGTGCTGTACTAGTTTTTGAGTACGCTCAAGCGAAAGATAGGACCACTGCTTCTACCTCTTGTATTTGTGCTGATTAAAATTTACTTGTTCATAAAAAGCGCTGCTGTTTTCCGAGCAGCAATTCGGCAACAGTACTTTTATCTAACCGCTGAATGTACTGTTGGTAAGATAATTTTCTGACCACCTAAACAAGTTTTCCTATGGTCCATAGTTCTGGAGTCTATACAAAACAGTGAAGTTTGCGGTTCTGCCGTAATGATAAACGGTTCAGCCGTGCCTGCCCAGGTAGTTGGTTTCCGAATGCGACCGGACAAATTAGCAGCATTGTTCACTGTTCCTGAAGTTCCGACCAATAACAATCAAACAAAAGTTCTTGTTAAAAGTTTAAGCGGCATTAAACTAACATTAATTGTAACAAAAACCGAACATTAATAACTACGGCTAGTTCTGACCGAACCTTTTCGTCACTAGTATAAATACGTTTTATTTTAGCAGTAGCAATTTATAACTACGAAAGTCATTGTTAAAATCTGCAGTTCTGGTCATTTTCGTCAATTCGCACGAGGTACCAGAACGTGGTAGTACACATAGCAGATAGTTCGGACGACATCCGAACCCGCTAGTGACGTGTGTTTGCGTGTGATACGTTATCCATCACCGAGATCCGTAAAATGTCATTCGAGTTTGCGAAACTCGTGTTTATGTGAGACTCAGATGACCAACGGTTAGCTGACCAAGGGGTTGTACAGCATGCCAGAAATGCCTTCGGTGCTTAGCCTGATCGGGACCGTCTCGCCTGCAGAAGATCGCGAGTAGATGTGGTGCGGTCTGTAGAAGATATCAAACACGTCGTTCATTGCAGGTTCATCAGAGCAGGAAGAAGACATATGTTGCGATATATTAACATTTCATTTACTCCCATCAGTCGCAGACGTAAAACATGCCAGTTATACACATCAACATCCGTCAACAGTGCTGTCGAAAGCAGGAACACTATCGGGCCATGAAGGAACTGAGAGAGATGCAGCATTTGTTATTCCTTAAACCGGATAAAGGCTCTGGTGTGGTCGTCAAGACCAAAGACGAATATTTCAGAAAAATGAATATCATTTTGGAGGACCAGAGGAAGTTCAAAGTAGACCGAACGGATGAAAATAACATATTGGTGGAAAAGCAAGTGGCAAGGCAACTTCAGATATTGCTGTTAAATGGACATATATCTGAAGCTCAGTATAGACAACTGAAACCAGTCGGCACGGAAACACCCCGATTGAGAGGTGCTCGGAAAGTACACAAGGATGGTACACCACTAGGTCCAATTTTATGCATGAACACTTCCGCTCGTTGGCTAATGGACATATTGGATCACATCCGTAATGTCTTATCCCGGCATTGCTTGAAGGATTCTTTTGAATTAGTTGAAATTTTAGAAAACATTTCGGTGAGTACCCAAGTAATGTATTCTATGGATGTTGATTCCCTTGTGTTTTTTACAAATGTTCCCCTTCGTGAGACAGTTGATTTTCTATGTGATTTTATCTCGATCCTGAACTGTGATATAAGTGTTCCACTTGAATAACTTAAAGATCTCATTTTGTTATGCACCGAAAACGTTCGTTACGATTTTGAGGGACTTTCATACAAACAGATAGACAGTGTTGCTATGGGTAGTCCGTTAGGCCCAACACTAGCTGATAGCTTCTTAAGAATGATTGAGCGGCAAGTCCCGGATTATATAGCTGATTCGTTATTGTACAAACGATACTTTGATGGTACCTTAATTTTTACTGACGCCATTCATTTTGACTTGTTTTTCAACTCTCAGTAATATTCGCCAAAACCTATCTTTATCTCACGAAGTGGAGTCGAACGATAGTCTGCCTTTTTGGATGTACTTATTACTAGACGTACGGATGGTACTTTACAACGTTCAGTTCACCGTAAAACAACTTGAGGTGGTCAATAACTGCAGTTTTTCAGTTTTGCTCCTATTACATACAAACGGGGTTTAGTAAAGACACTGTTTCATAGAGCCAAGCGTATTTGTACCCCGGATACTATAAAGGCAGAACAGGAGTTGTTGAGGCGAACTTTAGTAACAACTGGATACCCTGAAAAATTCATCAGTGCACATAATACGGTGAAGAAAAGCACTGGGCCTGTACAGACGGCTCGAAAGAAGGATGTTTGCCTATTCTTGCCATTCGAGGGTGATGACTTAACCAACGACATAGAGCACAAATTAAAATCTGCTCCGGCTCGAACGTATACGGCTGCTCGGTTGCGCTTATTTCATACCACTAGTGGACCAGTTCTCCGAAAACGCAAAAGTAGTTTGTCAAACTGTTCTGTCTCCCATGTTGTGTACCAGTTCACTTGCAGTTGCAGTGACGTTTACGTAGGCAGAACAGACCGACA
>QNGE01001322.1:102194-124461 GCA_008508345.1 Paragonimus westermani | reverse complement strand
CTTGACCGTATTCCAACATCGTGTCGAGATGTTCCTCTAAATGTTGGAAAAACCACGCCTCCGATCTGGCCGTCTGTCGTATTTCGCCTGCCCCGCCTCGCCCGTTGGTCCGATCTAGTCGAGCGATGACTCCTCCGGTCGCGCACGTTGTTCTTGATTTGATTGCAGCAGGCTTTTGAACGTACCTCCCCCGCATTGAGGTATTCGGCCGAGCGTTCCAAAACTCGCACCTCCGACATGACAATCCACCACAAGATGATGCACCAGCCCCAAGCTGGTCCACTGACTAATCGAAATCCAACGTCATCGATCGCTAAACTCATCATAATAACAGGTCATCAAGTCGACCCAGTAAACTCATTCAAGATACTGCTGCGCAACCGAAATCCGAAGTTACTAGCTTTCTGCGAAGCGATGCTCATTCGAACTTACCAGCCGACGTTATGTGCACAAAAGTGGTTGAAACAACCAGTCGGGTTGCCATAGTCATCATTATACAATAACTGGTGTGCTTGTATGTGTGTCTAGTCCCTGTTTGTCGTTAACTATTTGATGTATATAACTGGCATGTTTTACGTCTGCGACTGATGAGAGTAAATTACATGTTAACATATCGCAATATATGTCTTCTTTCTGCGCTGATGAAGTGGCTAAAGGGAACTGTGTTTCGCATTGCAGGTTGTTAAACGTTGTGAATGGCACTGGAGATGGAGTTTATCACACTATTCTGACAGGTGTTCATAGATTCTTTTGGACACTCCCAAAGAGGGTCTATCAAGGTAGCTGGCTTGAAAACTACAGAAAGGACACAACTGATGGAGAACACGTTGGCAACCCACTTTCAGATTTGACACACACCGGTCAGGTGCTGAACGAAAAGCTAATTAGTGTGGTATAACAGATCTTGGAAACCGTGTCTGTCAGGCTTCGATTGGATGTGAACCCAATTAGTATCATTTCCCTTGCCGGTCACGCGCCCCACCTACACACAGCAAGCTGCACAGGTACTATCATGCCACTGAGTGGTCATACACATTCCCAGTCCTCTTAACGATACATGCTGATTCTATAACTTGAAAAAGTCGAGTGTACCGCTTTTAGTTGAAGTTGCTCGATGAGGAGAACTGAAAACAGCCGTATGCAACATGTATCTCACGAAAGCTGTGCTATCAATCTTTTTGTTGAGAGACGTATCTATTAACGAGACTGCCAAAGCAAATCGTGCAACATCGTTATACTCAAGGTCACTGGGTACTATTTTCGAGGTTGTGGATACTCCTGGGCTGGATGGAACCTCAGCTGTTTGAAGTAAGGCAGAACTACTTCCTGGGTCATGTTCACTGTCAGGTGAATGGTCCTGTTTTATTCCAGTTAGCTAACCGGATTGCAGTTGTGTGATCAGGCGCCTGTACGTTCCACCTCTCTGTGAACTTTAGGTTCCGTTTGTATGCTTACCTCCCCATCACCTGATTCGTTCAAACTTAACGGCTGTCAAGTATGGTTCTTACATTTGATTCGCTCTCTGTCCTGGTTGTCTTCTATGGTAAATATCTGTCATGTATAAGTAAAGTCTATGTGATCTGGTTTCCAAATAATTGTTGATGCTCACGTTCTCACGGGTTGAGAAGATGGCTGTAAAATAACATGCGCAAATGAAGTAGGCACGACCCAATGCCTTCTTTTAGCAACATCTTTCACATTAGCGAGCTGAGTACAATCAGCTTTGGCAACACCTTAATAAAAGCCTTAGATTGATATTAATATTGTAGACTTTGTGGAAAGTGAACGAAAATTTTTCCAACGACGGAATTATTGGGTCATTCCAATTTGTTGCTATGTGTTTGGTATGAAACGTTAACTCAGCACAAGCTGGTGACATAAACCTTGATTATCTTGAGAACCGGATAGAGCTTTTTACCCAGACCGTGTTGAATGTATCGAGTTATTGTTCCAGTAGTCTGGATGTAAACATCTTAACCTGCGACCAGGTCTCGTGTGACTTACACCGTGTTTGATGTTTGCTTTGCCCACGCCATTCTTGGAAGAATTGAACTGACAGATTTGCGAAAGATTAAGAGTTGGGCTCTCTCTGGCACATTCGAATGAATGGATGTGAGCTGAAACACTTAAGCACTGATGATGTCACCTCGCCTGGTGATGAAACGTTTGCAACCTAAATGCCAAGCTCGGCGAACAGACCTAGAGATTCCTTAGGGCGTAATCTGAGGGGACAAAGTCCAGCGCAGAAAACAAGAGAGATGGAGAGCAGTCTTATCAAAAGAAGATGAACGAGGAATTTTACACTAAGCTTTCAGTACAACATGATGTGCTTTAGAGCTAGGTTAGGCGTCAATATGCTGTCTTTATGGAGAGTGTGCGACGAACGCCAAGCCAAACGGGACAGTCAAAATATGGAAGCGAGAATGTAATAATTCTGCATCATTATTACTCCGAGCGGTTTAGTGACTGGATGCACCCACAACACGAAAACGTTACCGACACGATTTTCAGAAGAGAACTGAATGCTTTAGCTATCGCACCAAAGCGTTATGGCTTCTGCCTTTTGAAAGTGAATGTTTGCGTGTCAGTAAGTTGACTAATGCTCAGACATTTGAACAATGTATGTTATCCCTTCACTTCTTCAAATTGTCATGTGGATTAGAAATTTCTGGAAGTGTTAGCTCCATACTTCTATGTTGTATACCACGAGGGGTGGTTACTTCAAATCAACTTAAACCAGTGACATAACTTACGAACTGTGAACGTTCAACCTTTTTGCAAGCACACATTCTCAACAACTGGGGGGCAATTAACTTAGTGTCACAAAATAATGATATGTAAATTCATAAAACTCACAGAAAAAGTTAGGGAAAGAGGTTGCGGTCGATTTCAAATGTGCAGGAGATTAGCTGATTTAGCTCTGACGTTAATTCAGGAAAAAGAGGATTGGGTTTGCGTAAACGTCGAACGGAACAAGGAATAACGTGAGAATGGTAAGAACGGGTGTGTGCAAATAAACGCTGGTAGAAGGATCTAGTGGGAGATGTGGAAATACCCTCACAATTATTCAACACAGGAGGGGGATTGAGTCCGATAGGATTTTTGTTTAAAATCGATGACAATTTTTCAAACGCTGAAAAGTAACAAAATCAACGAATTGTTTACGGGGAATGCCACCGTGACGGAACAGATGTTTTACGGTTTTGACGAAAAGTACAAAGCTCTTAGACAACAAACCAGGGAAAAACAACAGATGAACAATATATCCAGCTGGGGCAGTACACGGGTCATAATAAATCGACCAACCAGTTGGTGGGAAGTGCAGGGAGAAGTGGAGCTCCGGACATAACACACAAGTTTCCCGACTTTGGTGAATCCATCAATAATATGAAATGACCACGTCGTGTTGTTACTCAGAATAATTCCCAGAAATGTAACGGTAAACAATGGAACGGAAAAGCATGCGCTTGAATGTTTTTCACACTGACCCCTTTAAATGAGCGTAAACAAAATATCAACACATTTGGATGTGCCACGGGACAAACAGTGGGATCCTGATCAACTTGTTCGCTTAGGTATACTGTTCAATAGGGCAGAAGAAAGAAAACCTAGTTGTGTATTTGATGTTCATCACCACATCACCGGCACATCTGACTGAAAATTTGCGATTGTCGGCTAGCACGGATGCAACATAAAGTGAAAATCAGAACCACCAACGAGTGGTTATGAGGTTTGGGCATCGAATTGAACAAGCCGCTTTTTCATATAAATTGAAACTCACCTTAAGCTGATCACAGCTGTCGTGTTTCCATAGATTTTCCAGTCGGCTCTTTTTGAAAAGTAGCACTGGGCCAGAGTTCCACTCCTGGGAGGGCTCGTCAGTAGTGCATATCCTTGCCACGGCCAGGACTAGAACTCCACTACGCTTTCATGAGGCAACCATGTTGACCACAACGCCATTCACCTTACATTAGGCACGGTTGAATCATCGCATGTGGACGCTTAACAACATTAGCTTATGAGTAATGCTGTGACTGCCGATCATCTCGAGAGGAGACACAGTAGGTGTCCTGTTAACTCCAATCGATGGCCACTGATTAGAACTGTTCTTCAAGTTAAAGTCACAGAAATCGATAACTTGTCGGGCAATGTTTTAGTTACTGGCAAGCAGTGAGGGATTTTGGTTTTTCGCATAAGTTGAGCACCACGTACAACTGTCTCATCCACGTAGACTTCCGAAAGTGGTCGCCTAAAAACCCGATCATTAAAGTTTCAACTCTAGAGTCGATGTAAAGTTGCGCCTCCTTAACAAGGCCTCCCAAAGCGTCACTGTGTTCAAAAAAACACAAATGGATGGTTGTTCATTTTCCACTGGGCGATGACAAAACAAACTGAACTGGACAAGCTGTAGCACCTGGAATATCCAAAACATTAGGACCCTCAAATGACTTATCGCAATTCTATGCAAAATCTCTGGGACTTATACAGTACTTCCAAAATTACCACTTTTAGCCTCTACTAATATGCGGCGATGTTTTTTACGTCAAAGTAACTTCGGGACATTTCTTTAACCCTGTCCGTTCTTTTCTCCACTTGCGCAATCACTTTACGATAGGTCACACATCGATCTCCCGGGTTTTGACTTCATGCTGCAAGATATTTTGTTTGATATCTTCTCCGCGACTTATGCTCAACTTCACATCAGTTGTGCTTCTCGGCATTCATTCTGAATACCTGTAACCAACCCACGCGAGTTCAAAACGTCGATTATCGTGACTCTCATGACAATGCTTGATGATTTAAGAAGAACTACGTTCAAATAATCGGGCTAGTTAGTAGCTCGCAGTCGGCTATCACAGCTTTATTCGTTTGTCAACTATAAAGAGACATCGAACCTCATTGTTCAGTGACCAAAATGACAAACAAGTTAAAACAAGCTTGAGATAATGTGGTTTCCGGAATGCTAAATACTCACGATTGGGATAAGCTTAAGCAGTTATTGGGGACGAGGAAACAAAATTACAGATACAGAACGCAAGAATGAGTTGCAGACTTATAGTAAGCAAGGTCCCGTATACTTTAAGCTAGCTAAGTAAGCACATTAGTCTGTCTGTTTACCAGTGCTTCTGTTTACCTGTTGCAAGATGGCAAATAAACCGAGGTCTATAGGCTGCCTGAAATGTTACAACTGCTGGGCTGAATCCAATTTGTTGGTGGCCCACTAGAATTTGACAGACGATTGATGATAGCAAATGCCATGTGAACAATTCAATGCCGACTGCTGTAGATAGCTTAGTTCTGGTTAATACTTCCGCGACATGCTTCGTCATTCACGTCCAAGTGGACTGCAATAACTACACCCATGGGTCCAACTCGAGTAGGTAATATGGGATCTGGTGAACACAAAAATGTCAATTTAAGGTAGACCGAATCACGTGCAGTAGTATCAGTCAACAAAACAGCACCCATTCTGTATGTCTCGAACAAAGCAACTTTCACTTCTTAGTGCAACGATATATTAATAACATTTTAAACCATTTGTAAAACCCTCGATTTTTATATAGCACTAACGGTTGTTTACGAAATTTCTCTCTTGAAAACCCGTTGGGCAAATAATCGCCCATGGCTGTCGTCTACTACAACTCGATTACTCACATTCCACCCACTTCAACTCTCACAGCTTTCAAAATATACTTATAGTGCACTAGTATGAAAAATCCTATTGACTACCAAGTCATTATCTGCTCTTAGACGTTCCGCTCCTAAACACAACACCTCTATTGTCCTCGTTGTTTTCAGCGACATGTCTGCACAACATTGTTAATGCCGGTAAAGCTGTCCAATGTGGCGTCAGTTCTATAGGTAGTGCTGTAGACAGTACTTGACAGTGTTATCTGATTGTTCAGGTGACCGTGTAATCACCTAAAATTGCTCAACAGACAACTCGCAACAGTCGACCTGGATAGCAGCTTGTGACTAACTGTGCTTTTGACCACTCAACCTGTCATGCAATTTAACAGTAATTATTCCACCCGATTCTGGGTTCGGCTGCATATTCAAACGTTGCATCCACCGTAACTGATCATATTTGTACTAACCGAAGATTTACGAATAATTCGAGGTTAACTATACTGCCATGGTTTTGATAAATTTCAGTCAGGGCCATCAGCTCTAGTTGTTGCATGTTTGTTGCATTATTGCGCTTCAAATGTCAAAAGTTTCAAGATTTTAATTCACAAAATTGATCTGAGTGATTTCTATCCAAAGTGCTTTCTTTTGTTTACGTGTCTAAATGAACAAAACTAACTACCCATCATAAACTCTTGGGCAGGTTCATATGTGCCAGGAGTAATCTCCTCTGCATTCCACATGAGGGAGTTTCTGACGGTTCACAGGACAAAAATACATGCTGTGGTTTATGCGAAGACTCTTTCGATATTCGAAGTTAGAGATTCGAATAGTCCTATGAATCGTACTGGAACTGAAATCTCCCGCACAACTAATAAGGAGGAGACCTCGTACTGCTTGCAGTAAGCAATTTTTATTCATAGGAAAAGAAGCCGCATTTATAGACTCACAGTTTTAATAGAGAAACACATAGTGTGTCACTGAATGACCGTATCGACATCTTCAAATTCAAACTCTGAAGTGATTGACACAATACGAAACAAAGTGCTTGGCGGATAGCTTTTTTTCGATCTTGATGTAACATCTTGACGCGACCTCTCGATTGGCCCCTTTTTAGATCTTCTGTTGTGCCGCAGTTTGAAAAGTGGTGAATCGAGCAGATTTTTCTCATAACACCATGATTTTGCTGCCATACCTGTTTAGCTATAACGTGAATTTAGCATGTGGAAGAGTTTCTTGGCCAACTGACATTTCATATTAACAACACATTACATTTTCCTTCCTATTGACTTTGAGACGTTTATTATGGCGACGACTGCATTATATAAAATCGAACCCGGTCAGCCATATCCTTGTCTGGCTGATACTGTACATGACATACGAATTTCACATGTTGCACGTGCATTTCTGATAGGACAGAAAACAGACCGTACGCACCCCGACATATGTTTCCTGTTCATATTGATGAACTGAATCATAGGAACATGGTGGTTCATTTTTGACATAATTTTAAGTCTCTGTAATTTTGGTTGTTATGAACCAAAACGGAAAACGTGGGACAAATTTTGCAGCCACCACAACACGCCACCAATACAGAAACAAAGCGTGAGTGCTGTAAGAATCACAGTCGAAATTTGTCACCCAAGTTAATAGGGGGTGAAATAAACATAGTACCTATACAGGTTCATAATATTTGTCGAATCTCACTCAGATATACTTGAATGCTGAAGTTGAACCATAAAAATTGATCGTTGATTACCTTTCACAGGAAGTGTATCATGAAACATCGAGAACTGATAATACCATATCTTATCATCTCAGTTAAAAAAAACATGCGTGTTGAAACGGACTACTAGCTCAGAACACTCAAAATGCTAAGAAAGTGGATGCCAGGTACCTAGACTAGTTACACTTCACTGAAAGTAAGTCACGGCCTGTTGATAGTGCAATCACAGTAAAGTCACACCTACACAATACTAAGTAAATAAATGTGTACTGTATTCAGGATTGTATTTTATCCTAATGACCGCCTAGGAATACTTTGGTAGCAAGGTATGGCCCCGAAAGCATACAGTAGGACTATTCTTATGGTTGTGGAACTGCTATCAGGAAGAAGGGAGTTAGTAAAGGTACCCTCAAATAAACAGCACTTTGGTCGCCCAACAGTTGGTCGTGATCGCTGGCGTGTTATCCAGTACGGTCAGAAGAACATCCGTTATCACCCACTGCGTGCAACAGCGTTCAGAATCAGACGTGGGTGAAGACGCAATCATTCTCATATGGAAGTCAGTCGCCGAGTGAGGATTTAATTACCATATGCAAGTATAATACCTCGTCGTAGGAGATTCCCGAATGCAACTTTGGCGATTCGGAGCTTCCCGATTCATAACCACTAGGTAGTCCTTTGTTGGTAATATGCTGGAAAACGTCGTGCTTTACGTGTGACAGTAAACCTGATGGACTGGTTGGGCGTGGCAACTGTCAAAGCAGAGTTGCGAAACTGTTATCCGGCAAAGTCGAATTAAATCATATTGAGTTAATCGATTTGAACCTTCTGTGTACGCACAAAGCTTTTGTGCTGTCTATCAGTTTCCGAATCCTTACATCCACTACATGTCCAAAGGAGATAAGAAAGCCAACGTCAATAATTGGGTGCTGTAAATATACAGCAGTAAATGTCCAGTGAAACCGTCGGCGGATACTAAGTTCGGAAATAAATAGTTTCTCCCCGTAAGTCTGTATTGCTGTGCAGTTAACAGCCTGTGCAGTATACGACACCGGTGTGAGATTATGTTTTTCACTCGTGGATGGAATAACACTAACCTAGGTGCCCATACCAATTAGGAGGTTGGCAGACACTGAACAGGCAAACAGTCAGTGACAGTTGTCACCCTTGCTGACTGGCTTGGTAGTCTTCATTCTTAGTTTGACCATTCCGAAAACAGCGAGGCTGTGCGTAACGACAAGCATGCATTCTGAACCGACGATGATAATAGTAGGCACTTCCACGGAACTGTCGTATGCGTGGCCAACTTTGTGTGCTGGGCCCTGATCGCACTGGTGGTCGTTTATCTGCCAACAACTTCAATAACTGGCTAGCTGTGAGGACATTCATGGAAACTGCTCTTTTGTGTTTGAGACATCTTGTTGAAGGGTGTCACGGCCGCAAAACGCCTTCATCTAGGCTACTTGCTGAGAAGCATAACTGTGATGCACCTGGTTAGCCAACATTGAATGTATAGTCAACAGCGCATCGTTCTCTAAAACAACCAACATGAGGCGGAGCTCGCGTGGGAGGTTCTGAAGCCACAGCTCCCGCGACACCGGTTCTTCAACAGCGTGCTTGTGTGACAGCTGAGTCACGTGACAGAGCAGCTGTCAATGACTTCGACCTCCCAGTTCATCGTCGGAAAGAAGCTTGCGGAGGTTATCCTCGCCAGAAGCTGCCATTCTGTGAATAATGGCCGATCTGATAACATTTTGAGGGTTCTCAGCCAGACGCTCAAAAATTACTCCCGCAACTACTGCAACCATAGTCCCAGCTGAATTTGGGACGACTTAATTATCTGTGATGCGCTGTGAGCGGATTCGCCGAAAGTCAAAATAGCTTCGATCTATGCGTACCACAGTCTAATGTTTGCCCCCGTGATTTTCTACCTCCCGTGTGTTTGTTGGGTAATAAATATCTTTAAAAGCCAAGACAAGTGGTGAACACTTGAGTCTTCATTGTCCGTCCTCTCCACCAAGTCGTTCAGCAAACTGCTCTGGTAAGTTCTGTTCCAAGTCTGGAACTTGATGTGTGCTGTATATCGGAGACATGAGTCTGCGATTCCAGTACCGTTATCCACTTGAGTTCAAGCGCTCCCCTCTCAGGGTTTCTGGTGACGCTGAGGCTGAATCTTATGGTGAAGGTGGAGTAGAGGTCGCACTGAGTTCCACGACAAGGCTATGTTTGTTCAGTTTACACTATCATACTCAATATATCTGTTAAAGTCTGTCGAATATGATCGAAAAAACGTTGTTTCCATTATATCCAACGGATAGCTGTTCGGATGCTACCAGAGATGCGTTCTATGATGTCCTCGTTTACCTACTTAGGCAGAGTAAACACTCCGGCATCACCATGCTAGCGGGCGATTTTACTGCTCAGCTTGGTCATCTTTCTCCAGAGCAGAAGTGGTTGAGAGATGCATTTGGTGTTCGGTCACAGTGCACTGAAAATGGTGAAAGACGGCTGCAGCTGTGCACATTTCACTGCCTCTGTATCTCCAGCATCTCATTCCAACACAGGAAGAGGCATTCTGTTACATGTAGACCCCCGTGTGCTTCTCAGCCGTGGTCACAGTTGGATCGTATAGCAGTCAGTCACAAGTAGCGCGGCTCTGTTAAAGACTGTTATGCAATTTTGGGGTAACCACCCGGGCTTGGACCACACTGTTGAATAGTCCCGTTTTGTTGTATGATTTGTCCAGAGGACATATGCTCGTAAATGCAAGGGAATTAACTAACATTCCAGTAATTAGTAAGACGAACGCTTACCAGGAAGCACTGGTGAACAATTTTCCCAGTCTGAGTCAGGTGAGAGGACCTACCAAACACTGGGAACAAATCGGCTATAAAGAGGTATGTTCCGAGACAGTTGTGCAGTTACGACTGAACGCCACCTCTGTCAAGCCAAAAAACCTCACAAACAGGGATCACTCGATTCCACCCGGTTCTAAATATGATGGCGACCACTGACAACTTGAACGCAAGCTGACCAAAAGCATATGCCGTGACCATGAACCCCGCTTGGTCAAACAGTCGAACGAGATGGGACGACCTTTTGTATCTAGGACTAGCAGTACGCTTAGTTCCCTGATCCTAGTTGGACTGGCCGTCGAGTAGATACCATATATGAAGAATCTGGTTCACTTGTTGCGACCAATTACATAAATTTGGCATGTGTTCTGAACATTTCGTGGAACTGTCCAGCCAGCCTCATCCGGATCCTGTAAACCGTGGGGCCCGAATGATCAGTTTTTGAGTTTCCAGACAGCCCTCTATCGGAAGTAGAAGTGGCCCTGGAGCTTAAGTTATTAAACATGGACGAGTCTTCATTCTTTCTCTTGCTCGAAAGAGACACTCAGAAATGTCAAAACTCAACCAGGCGATTTAGGAATCTGAGGAAGTAACTCGTGACTGGTGCTTACCAACAGTGATTCTCATTTCCAAACAGGAAGCCCGAAGTTCATGTGATAACCACAGATGCAACAGTCTAGTGTCTGTTGCGTCCTAATTACTCACTGGCATCATTCTACGTCTGCTCAGTAAGTCCAAAGAAAGTCAGATACGAAAAAAGCAGACAGAAATGCAATCTGGTCAAGGGTGTGTTGATCGTGAAGCATCGGTGCTCCTGTGGGCAACCGATGGTTGTGACCATTTTAACCCTGAGGACTGCTTTTGATTCAGTTGCTCGTTAATTCCTCTGGAACTGCCTTATTCGCGAAACAAAATCGGGAGAATGTGTGATTCTGCTGGGATCACTCTGCCCACTCTGCAAACAGGATGAGGGTCTATAGACAGATATCTCGGACGTTCAACACTCCTAATGGTTTTCACCAAAGCTGTCCAATGCGTCCTTTCTGTCCAATATCGGCACAGACAACATTTCAGAAGGTGCGCTTGAGGTGTCCAATAAGCTTGCAGTTGGATTCTTCCTGCTGCTGGGTTAGCCGATATGAAGTATACGGACGACATTATTTTACTTAATCCATCTGTCGAGGACATCTAGACTACACTGAACAAGGTGAGTGACGCATCTGGGTCGTATCGAATGCGCTTCGCATCTTCAATGTTTAGAGTACTGCATTAAAACTGGGTTATTCCCACTCCTGCGTTCTTCACTGTAGGCAATCCACTTGAGACTGCGGGAACTTTCACACACTTGGCCAACTCTATCTCATCAGCTTGTAATATTACTGACGAGTTATCGGCGAAGATAGCAAAAACACGTTGTCTTTGCCAACCTGCATCATCCGTGGCATCGAAAAGACGTTCGGTTGTCGTTAAAAGGAAGGTTATATAGTGCTTGTGTATGTTCTGTTTTTTTCTATGGTACGGAAACTTGATTTGTTTGCAACGAAGTTAACAACAGACTTACTGTGTCTGATCATCATTAGCTCCGTTAATTAGCTGACATCAGGTGGACTGATCGCATGAGTAATGTGGCCCTTCAAAGGCGCGTATTCCGTAACGTTCGATTTGAGTGATCAGTTGGTCAACTAATCGTACTGCACAGTATGTGATGGTTGGCCGACATACTCCCAATGCCACCGTACCGTTCTGAGACCACCAACGGTTGGTTGTGTGGTGGTTAGTCAACAGCGAACTATGAAGACCCTGACTGTTCCATTGAACAAATTCAGTAGGTGTCGCATGCATGTTTGGGATCCTCGTGATCATTCAATTCGCTAGTTTGAAACGCTGTCGGAAATGACGTTTTGCCTCAGTTAACAGTATGCTTGCATCCATACTGTGAACTCCAATTTCACATTCCACTTTCTTCTACTCACAAGTTGACAGTAGTATGTCCTCATCTCCGAATTTACGCGACTTCCGTTTGTAATATTCGCTCTTACTCCTGACTGCTTGATGCGGTGAAATTTATTTCCCTTCCATAAACACTACATCGTACGTGAACAATTGAACTGTATTCGGCTTTCATACTAATACTTCAATTTCTACCATATTCTACCATATTTGTTTATATGAGTAACTGTAACCCACAGCATGTTTTACCGCTGGAATTAATCGTACACTTTGTCACGTTTCTGCTGCACTGTTGTATGCGCTTGTAAACCTGATCGTAAGTTGCTGCATATTTAAATTGTTTATTGCTGAATTTGTAGAACCACGTCCGATATCGGTATATATATATTTACGTATAATCTTCTGCCCTCTGCCCATTTTAAGATATATATATATCCAGCCCAGACCGTACGTAAGAGTAGGCTAATAGGACGCATATTTCGCTTCTCCCGCTGATTTAACACATACCATTTTTATTTCTTCAGCTTTAGCTTCTTCTATGGATTTTTAAAACCCTCAGTAACTTTTTCTTCTAAGATACTCCAAATTACTGCTGAGGTGAGCCATAGCGTCTAGTGGTCAAACTCGTGGCTAAAATGATGTGACGATGATGATCTTCAGTTGTTCGCTTTCACGATAACCTTCGGGCTTTACTTCTCCGCTCACACACGTTTTTTGCTCATGTAAGATTTACTTTGAAACTTTATAACCAAATAAAAAGTGTATTTGCAAGTTTGGTGACACCAGAGTCCCCCAGATAAAGCGTTCGGTAAAGAGGAAGTATCATACGATTTGCGCTTGCTTCAGACTGAACACCGTTGAGTCCCTGAGAGACCGTGGCATTACGGTCGCACCAACATGGTTCGATTTCTATTAGTTTTGTATGATAATGTAAACAGCATTCTCCGGTGGTGTTGCAGATGTCTGAAAAGACTATCTGATCCAAGGCACGCACAGTCACCTCTGATTGAGGACCTTCTAATACTGGGAGTCCACTTTGTTTTCGCTAGATGTGCACTGCTAAAACAATTACCTTATCTGACCGTGTTCCGATGAATTGTAACTGGCCTTGACAATACAGCTGACTTGTTGTTCGTAGGCCAAAATTCGGGGTTGTCCAAGCACATGAACATTTCCTCGAATCATTAAGACTTGATGTGTTAACACGTGTTCTGTGTCTTTATTTTTACTGCTGGTCTATCACAATTAGCATCCATCTCCGGAAATAACTGCCAATTTAATCTCTTATTGCCTTGCAGGTTTCTATTTGGCTTTGCTGTCACAACTACAAGCAAATGAAAATAACATTAATAATACTACCACGGTTCATACACAGAACATTTGGAAACCTAGAAGAGAGTCAATTGCAACAATCCGGGCTTCTTCCGGATTCGAACCAACGACAGAAACAGCATATCCAAACGCAGTAATCACTCGACCAGCTGAGCAAGAGAGACACTCCGGGAGCTCAAAAAGTTTCGTTTCATTTTGACTCAGTTACTCACCTAAACCACTGCATCATATGGAGAGCGTTTACCAAGTCTGGACATGGCGTTTTGGTCGTTGGACCCAATCCAGCGGAAGCCCAGACTTTTCGCAGCTTTGTCCATATTAACTTATCATGCCTGCCGTACTACTTATCAGTGATAAAGTTGGAAACTTTTCTCATCACTTTAGTAAATAATTTTTAGATTTATAACCCAAACGTACAGTCTTTTCAAACCGAACGCAAACTACTCTTGAGCGCGGCCTTCAAACTTAGGGAGGCTTTCCGGCTTTCCCACTTCAAAAAGAACTGCTGCATTCGAATTTCCATCCTGTTGGATTTCATGAGTATTGTACATCCTCGTTCTAACAAAAATTCGCACTCCGACCATCGTACTTGCGGAACTGGCTTGCTGCTAACAATTCTGGTTGTTATAAGAGAGACAAGACCGATTGATCACTTTCAGACACCCAACCACAACCTTTGTGAATAGTGTTTAGTTTGTCCGATCATTTTAGTCATTGAGCAACAAGCCAACAACTCCCAGACTGTCAATAGAAGGCATGCCAAGAGGTATTTGACAGAGTCCTTCGACAGTTTTGTAAAGGCTGCAATGACTATTAGTCGCCATTGTTAAGTAGTTCACAAACTCGTCGTTGGCGCTTAACCTAAGAGACTCCTGCCAATCCTCTGGGTTAACGGAAGTTAATTGCACTGTTATACCACTCACTTTTACCGAGAGAAGTACACTCCTATACCCTTTATGAGGTTGCTGTTCGGTAATAACGTGATCAACACGATAAGCACTAGTGGACACCAAGTCTTTCAGAGAAGCAACTGTATACAGCCTCCCATAGTGCGTCATTCTGTTTGAGTGTTTTCTTTCCAATGGGAGCTCAGTGGAGCCCCCCCCCAACGAGATAACGAAAGTGTTTTCATAAAGCAAACCACTTCTGGAACCCCACATTAGTCTTAAGGCTCACTTTCACTGAACGTGAACTCCTCAGGTACCCGAGCAGCCCATAATCTTCTGTTGGTCAAAGGAGCCAGTAGCACCGCGCCGTTTGAAAAGATATTAGGGGTTGGACCTAAAGAGCTACACTCAGCTGTGACCACCAGCCCCATTTTTATTGGACTATGCCACTCAACCATTAAGCCATTAATAACAAGTACGTCAATAAAGACTGGTCATAGTGCTAGTCCCGTCCGTGGCAAGGTAGTCATCATCATCATCATCATAGCAGACGGCAATACATCAGTGGTTCCCAATAATGCATTGCTGACGAGCTCTAACAAGAGTGAAACTCGAGCCTAATGCTTCTTTTCGGAAGAAGCCGATTGGAAAGTTCATGGGAATGCGACAGCTGTGATCACTTGTGAGTGACGTTCAATTTACAGAATCACATTAACTCAAAGATTAGATTTGGATCCTCAAAACCTCAAAAGGTAACGGAGAATCTGTTGTCTAAGGAAAAAAACTACGAGGAAGCTACAATGTGTTCATCGTGGCTTCCTCCCGCCTCACTCTTGAAGCTGAAGGTACCACTCACCAATTAAAAATTCAATAACTTTTTTTTAATGTAAAAATGAGTTATGGGGAACAATCTGCATTTGGTTGGCGACTGCTAAGTTAATTGTGCATTTTACACCTAGTTGTTTGCCAAAAAAGATTTGTAGCATCAGTTTGTGAGGTATCTTTTGACCAGCGGTACTTCCAAATATACGGCCATAGAACAGAGTTAGCGCACTGCTTGATCAATCTTTTTGTATATGTGAGTGCTCCGCCACTTGGTGTCTTAAAACAATGGAGTGTGCTAAAAGTGAACTCGAAATAAATTGTAGTTTCTCGAGGGGCACACGTACGCATCTACAAACCTTAGACCTTTTATAGGTCGAGGTATAAGCAAGAACACCGCTCGCAATATCAACCGAGAATCGCATGAGAATGTTATGATCTTCACCTAAAAAACTGGACATGTTCTGTGATTGTTATTGACTCGACTAATACCGCTTCTGACGTCAGCTGTAACGGCGCAAAACTGGTTCATTATCCGCTGCTGAGCCGCGTGACAAAATTTTGAGATACCTTGCATCGGAGCAACTGCAACAAAGAGCCACGGGTATTCCTCTAAACAACGGCACCTGCCTGCGGGCGCCAGGTTAACGTTAATTTCTGCAGCCGTCCTGGCTTTGCAATGGTTATGGCAAGCCGGTTCTTGCGTTTTTCAGATTGGCTAATCGATGCACTTAATGATACGCTGACCGAGGGAAACGACCACCCCCAGTGTTTCTTTTTAGTTCGATCGTCAGCAAGTCCGATATGGTAGAGAGAATGTCGTGGGAGACCCGATCGGTTAGACGAGTTGACGAAACAAGTGGAAGGTGCATATGATTGACCGCATATTATATAATCAGTTTCGTCTCCATTAGCACGTTGAGATTTCGTAGTCGTGTACTAGCTCAGAAGCTCCTGATTTTGGACTTGGTGGAACTGACTCCATTGTTTGTTGGATGTCTGCTTAGTTGTATGCAAGCAGCCCGCGAATTCAAACACAGATATCCCCAGAACTATCATACTATGTTTATGGCTACGTTACGATTCGGTAAACGGTTGAAACACTAGGAGATGTCTTCGAATAAGCTCAGACATGAAAAATATAGGGCACTGGTAGTTGAAGAAGCTGCTTCCGGTCACTGTGTAAGATTTGTTAACGATCCGTGTCAGTAGGGAATAGCTCAGAACTACCTCATACAAACAATGAAGAGTTCGATTAGAGGATATCATTGGAAAACCATCTTTATCCGTTCAAGCTCGGTCCTACAGTTCCAATATGGGGGTAAAAAATGGCACAAAATACTTTGCAAGCAGTGTTGAAACTAGTTGTCACAATGTAGTGGGCCATGTTTACCGACGAAAATATGTTTCCGAACACTTAGTATTGCGCTAAGAATGGGCCGCGGAAAGTTTTTCGTTGTATGGAGAAACCCATAATCAACGCGCTGCCAGCTAACCCGCACTGATCAAGCCTTATGAGCCCCAGAAGTATCAACGGATCCTCCTCTCTCTTTTTCATTCCAGGGAGGACAAAGCAAGCTTTTAACACGTTTCGTGATTCAGACATTTGATAGCCGTAGGATAATCGATACTTTGTCAACTTGTTGCTTATATTTATGAGAAATGGGGGAATGCTTGTTTGCAGTATTCCAAGTAGGGTCTTACTTGCATAGTGTAGGATGGCTCAATAATCGCTTGAAAATTGGATACAAAATGCTGTAGTGAAAACCCGATTCAATTTACGTGCACCAAGTAATACAGTTTACATTTACTGTGTATCTAACAGAAATCGACGAGGCTGACGGTGAAAGCGTATTGCCAGACGTTATCCAATGCTTCTCATTTTAAATCTTTTTAGTTCACTAGAACTAGTTGGGGAGTATTACGTCATTAGCGTCTGGTAGACTTGCATTGCACTTCAAACCACTTTGCATAGGTATGGAAGAGTACAGAACGACGCTACTGCCTGTCATTCAGGCTAGAACTGTGGAGACCGAGAAATCTGATCAAACTTCTGTCTTCAACGTGCCTATAATAAAACCAGCTGAACGATTTTGTGAACAATCTACGCACTCGGTTTTTGACACCACAATGAAGAAGCTGATTATTTGGCTGTTTTATTGGCTGTGCACAACATGCCTGAGCCTTATGCAATTATTCCTGATCGTAGTCACGTTTTGCAAATGTGGATCATCTATAGTTGATAATCAAGCGTAAATGAGGATCAAGATAACGATCTTAGAATCTTCCAATGCATTAAAAACTTGTGAACCTAAACGAGCAAACGACTGAGTGTATTTAGCAAGTAAGAGTGGGTAGATTCCGTCTTACACCTAAAATTGAAGGTTTTCACGAACACAGACTTTTCAAGTACTGAATATGTTGATTGCTTCACCCCGCTTTTAGTTTGATCACTTCAAGTTTCCAGGGTTGTCCGAGAACAGAAAGCTCCTACTGTTCCGAAGTATACACCGCGATAGGATCAACCTGAACCACTATAGCTTAAGAAGAGTAAAATCCTTGACTGAGATATGTTTTAATGGGTGCTGGTCACCAGCGTATCGGGATCACTTTTTCATTTCAGAATCAGGTCAAACAGGGCACGTACGTAGCTTGGTTGCTTGACCTTTGTCTGGGCCGCATAAAACTTAGGAATCGTTACGCATCATCATTAATAGACAGGTCTCTCACTAATATTTGGTGATGCTTTTAGCAAATTTAACTGAACCCAGTGTAATAGCTCAAACGGATTATTATGATATCTCGAGTACGCGGAAATTCATTTACTTACACTTGTATTTTAGTAACTCATTTTCGCATCTTAGCTGGCCGGTGTACGTCATCCGGCGATTAAAGGCCGGGGTGAATAAACGTTCTGAAGCACTTATTGTTCCGCAGTGACCATTAGACAGGCTTAGACAGGCTTATATCTCAGCGGTTGGAACCGATTTTAATTCATCCCTAACCGTTACGTATCAACTCATACATGATCACGTGAAATGGCCACTTATTTTCTCAGTAACAAACCAATCGTACGCTCTTTTTAAATGTTGATGCACTATATAACAGTTACGCACAGCTTTTAAGTATTCGCTCCTTACCATTCAGCAAATCACAGTAAGAGCAATCTCCAATGACAATGGTTTCTAGTTGGTAGAACATTTATTTATGGTAAAAATTTAGGATAATCTAAATCGACCGCGATCACCATTGGGGAGCTACAAACTTTCTCGTTCTTTCACTGGCAGGTTGGTTAAATCGAATTAACCGAACACGTAATGGCTTGCACCGTCTTTACAGTAGATTTCTGCAGTTTCAACGTCTAGAAAATCAAGGTATTTTAGCACATGAGTGAATGATATGTTCTATGTTCGGCAAGTTACCATCCGGGTTTTCCGATTAAATAAGAGCAGTTATTCGTAAATCTTTTGAGTTCCCGACGAAATTGCTGCTTTGGTACTCGTTAAAAAGAAAGTTTTGCTAGCTAGTCCTGTGTTGTGGACACCTCATATTTTGTATTAACTGACTAGCGGTACGAATCTGTCAAGTTTCTTGGATGCTGTTAATTCATGTGGGAAAAGATTCAGTGGCAGTACAAATTGCACTGTGTGACCCGTAAGCAACCTTGCACTATGGCCAAACAGGACACACAGCAAGGTAAATTGAGAAATTTGAGAACCACATGCGGAGCAGCATTCTTTCAAGATCAACTCAATTTGCAAGTTTTTTGCAAGGAGATCGAATGAAACAAACACATGTTTTGTTACGATGCAGGAGATGTCTTCCCTCTGGAAGTGGACAGAACCGATATACACAATCCAAACAACCAAGATATTCGTTACCCACAAATAGTCCGAATTTTCGTGTCGGTTAATATGGAGCTCAGATGGAAGGCAGATGTTTGCATGAAGTACATTTTAGCAAGGTTAATGCTGCCTCTACTTATGACAGGCAAAAATGATAGATGTAAGCATAAAGGGATAGTTGAAACTCAACTTTATTGGTCACAAGCAAACCGTATATAACTGAGTGATCCAGAACAACCTTGTCTTCCACTGAAGGGATTCCTGTAAGTTTTACAATCTGGACGAGAATGAAGATGTTTGGACGTTTCGGAATCGATGCCTGACGGTTTTGGTCTAATCGGTATATTGCCTCACTTTCCGATGATCAGCATTCATCATCATCATCATCGTCATCATCATCATTATCATAGACAACATTAGAATGATTGGGAAGAACAGAAATGCACCTGCTGCTTATCAATAATTACACTGCAACATGTGACAGACAGTACATTTATCAGGTCGGCAGTAAGAAACCGATGATATTTTCGTTCCACCGTAGTGATTATTAAGGTATCCCGAATGTATGCATTAAGTCTACGTTTGAATTCAACTACCGAAGGTTGTTCCAGATTGAGCACACCCCGACGATAAAAATAGTGTTCTCTTCAAGTCCAAAAGACTAAATCGATGTGGCAGATTTGGAGAGTTATCCTAAGGTGGTCAAATCTACTGGGTATAGGTATTTGTCTCAAGAGGATGTTTAAGTCGACGTACCATGAGTGATATGCGAGTAGATCACTCAGAACTCTCTCAGTTTGTATATCTTATTTGAGTAAGTTGAAAACCGTTGTGTCACCACATTTTTTACAGCTCCACGAGAGAAATATTCATCACCAAGTAAAGAGAACAAGGCCAGATCTTTCGCACATGATTGGGGCTCACTGGCAAAGTGAACATAGTGGCAGCAACCCAAAAGGAATGGAAATGCTTCTCACGGTAAGATACCACTCATACGTTTATTTTGTTCTGCTGTGAACAGAAAATCGAATATGAATGAAACACCCCACTTGGACTGCAAACTGCTGCTTCCCACCGGATTTGTATGTCATCCGTATCACTCGTGAGTCAGGTGATTTTCATATCTTTAATTAGGCTGCCGCTGATCGCCCTGGTTCCCCCTTTTGTTTCAGCATACCAGTCAGAGCTTCCGCCTATCTACCGTCACAATATCGATATCGTTTGCTGCTGGATATTTTGATTCGTCAGCACCAATAACAACGAAACTGAGAGAAAATCAAATTGAATATACCGCATTCCTTATAGGCTGCAATATTTCTGAAATGCCATTTCAGACGTCTGAGTGGATATGGCCTAACTGTACATGCCAATATTTGTCTATTCCCTACTTGCATCGCTTCAGAGTTAAAGATATTCGTGGACTTTTATTATACTGCTAAATTCTGGTTATTTACACGCTCATTTGTACATTTTCTCATTAGGCTTTAATCAATCTGGCATTAGATTTGGAAGCTCATTAAACTTCTCCCACTCTTCCATAGTTGAATCGACTCCACTCACTGACAACTCCTTCCCTATTGAACGGACAGTTGTATATAAAGAAATGATGCAACTCAAAACAGACAAAACAGGAGGATCAGACGGACAGTGTGCTGAACAGTGTGCTGAAATTATAACCACGACTTCTGGAAAGGTACGGTCAGAATGTGTTACACAGAAGAAAATTACTGAATGTTGAATAACTAAGGTACGGGGATGTTGGCTGAGCTTGGCATTTGAGTTGCAAACATCCTAACACCTAACTTCTTAACCTGAGCTAAGAAAAACACCACTACTGCTGCTTCCAGCTGTTGAAAAACTATCAATAGCATGCCGGAATCAGAAAAAAGCACATCCAGGTTTCGGCGGATTGTATGCACATCGTTAAATGTTTTGAGAAGTTTCTCCATGATCAACTGGTGTTACAGAATGAATGTACTGTTTCAGATCAACGTGATTATTGTCAGTCCCCGTCCACTGTTGACACACTGCCCAGTCTTGTTCATTGAGTGTTATCATTTGTCGATACCATCTGTGAATAAGAAAGTCCTGTCCTGTTTCCCCAAAAATAACAATGGTTTCAAATGCAATAGTAGAAGCGTTTTTTAAGCTTTTTTCTTCGGATATTATGTCATTCAACTAGCTGTCAATATTGCCGGGGTTTCATTCGCCTAGAAACTTTAGTGTGTTCGCTTTAGTGGCACAAATTAGTCCTGAGTGGTAGTGAGCTCGTGTATTCTCCAAGGCGCATTTCTGTCTCTAGTTTTCTTTTCTCTATATTTCGGCCCTCTTGGACTCGTCTTCGCTAAAGTATGCGTTCAATACTCGGAAACATTCTTCCATCTTATCTTGCAGAATTGACTTACTGAGTTGGCCGGTTGACCTAACACATGTTCACTATCATTAAGCACGTCTAAATGCAGTCATATTTTATTTTCACTCCAATAAGTAACAAACTACCAGCAGACTTTTTGATACACGCCCAAAAATATGCGATAAAAACACTTTTGGTCGTTGGTCCCAATCTGTTCAGTGTTTAGATATTTCGTTGAGCCATAACTTGACGTGACCCGTCCATATTGCCAGTGTTTTCGTTTAAAGTGTAAAGATTCGAATTTTATATTCGACGTATAGAGTCATTTTAAATCCCATATAATATTACCCTCCACTTTATGGATGAATACCTGCCACTGCGTTGTTTCAGCTGTTCCCCGTTAATTTCCTGATCTTCTAACAAAATATGTGCAATTTCTTTCCAGATACACGGGACACTTATCTGATTACAGCTGTGCTCCTTGTTATAGTGTTTCAACATTCGGACAATTGTGAGTCGCTTACCCTCAAAATTTGTCCGATTCTGTTCATTCTGATATTTCTAAATATATATCCACATCCCTAAAACCATCTCGTTTCAAATCTACATATACGCATATACTCGCATGCCGTTCAACTGGTATCCCTAACCTGACACGACATATCAATACTCTAGACAGTTTGTGTACAAAATGGTGGTAGAGGCAAAATAATAAATTAATTACATACTTTGATTTCAAGTTGACCATCACTCACATTTGATCACAGCCTCCGCATTCAGATAGACTTTCCAGTCAACCTCCTTCGAAAAGAAGCACTAGACTCGAGTTTCGCTCTCATCAGAGCTCGTCAGTAGTGCATATCCTTGCC
>QNGE01001322.1:10676-91205 GCA_008508345.1 Paragonimus westermani | reverse complement strand
CGAGTTCTCTTGTCCAATCTCTACGTTTACACAGGCTTAGATGGTTAGGTCATGTATTAAGAATGCCAGTTAGTCGTCTTCCACACCGAGCACTATTCGCTGACACTGCGATCGACTGGTGTAAGGTGCGAGGTGGACAGACAATGAACTGGCGTAGAGAAATAAAGTCGTTCACGAAGGGGTTGGCCACTGTAGATCGAGTTCGTCTCCCGGGCTGGGGTCCTCGCGACTCACAGAGTCGGTGGTTGGAGACTCTAGGTGAGATGGCGGCTAATGGAGCTCAGTGGCGTGAATGTTGTCGTTGTTTGTCCGAGTTGTCTGCTAAGTGAGTGGATTTAATGACGCGGGACAGTGAAAGCCGTAAGGAAGCTGTCTCGCTGATGACGCCTCAATCTCACTTGCAGCTCGGTTTGTTTGTTTGCAAGGTGTTGGCACCTTGATGCTGAATGTTTGAATATGGACGTAGTTCATTTTCCCTTCCCGTCCCCTTCTTTTTTCCTTCTCTCCTATATATAGGGTTTGCTTTTTCTTCATGTTTGTGTGGCAGTTAAGCATTAGTGTGAACCACTGATGTATTGCTGTCTATGATGATGATGATGACCTACCCGTAAACCACTTTAGTGTCATCCAAGCATGAACCAAGGTGATACAATTTACACCATATCAGTTTCAGGTCACGTTCGCCATCCACACATGAAACACGGCCACACAAGCACCGACGTACCGCCACCAGGTTAGGTTGTCGTTCATGTATTTTCCATCTCCGTCCGTACTTCGTATTGCCAAACTTAAAATTTTTACAGGTGAATCAAAGAAATGTCGTGCAATTATGTATATCAGCTCAGAATGACTACGAACAGCTAGTTACAGCCCTAGAATTTTTTTGCGTAACGGGCCAATTAACTTTAATTAGAGCAACAACTACGGAGTGTTCAAAATCTAGAGATAGCGTGGATAAATTCTGCTTTGTGTTAGAAACGGCAAGCCGTTTGTACAGGAGCACACGTTGTTTACTTCTCCGTTGTATGTTTCACAGAGACAGCCGTGACGGTCACAGTGCACGAATCAGAATAAAAAATATCCAGTTGAGGGGAAAACGTGCAAAACTGTACCGCCAGCCAATGGGAGGTATCGAGGGAGGATTTCAGACAAAGAAAACGTTCTTCGAATACATCGTCAAGATTTTGACTTCACCAAAGCAGGAATATCCAACAACCGCAAATGCAGTAGTGAACACCAGTTTGCATTAGTATAAATGAAGATCAGCGTTGTTAGGTCTGCAGTTTTTTATACAAACGATTGGATTACAATAACTGGGGAAAGAAACTTGGCAGGTTAAACACTGTTTACAGAAGCATGCTTTCACAATCACACATATGTTGACATTGGATGGTGAGATATTCGATTCAATGAGGAGAGTTCATTTGGGAAATAAATATCCCCAAACATTTTCTTAAACATGTTCTTTGAAAAACGCCTCATGTAGACACAAACCTGTGTACAAACCTGTTGTACTCAACGAACAAGTAGGTTAGTTTGTTCCAAGTTCATTGTCGTGTTGATAACCTTTCAAGCCCATCTTGTGAACTTTCCTCTCTAAGGAATTATTCTTGAAGTAAGCTTAACAGTAAGTGAAATGTACTAATCAGTTTCTGTCGGATAAAATGTCCGAGTATTCAGTTAGGCAATGAAACTCACAAGACAGGTGCCTTTCACGCAAGACGCATGATGCGCTTTTAGATCCACAATTTTCAAGGGTAGAACGAGGGCTTTGCGCAACCAGTAACAAACAAATACGGTCAAGATTCTAAATGGTCCAATGATCGATATTCATGTAACTTTGGAATCATGTCTATGGTGTTTTCATTGCAGTTCAACTCATTCTGTCGAAGTACTAATATGACTTACTAATGCTTGGTAAAACTATGTGACAAAGACTGAGGTCTGGTGAGAATAGTTATAGAGGTAGTACGGTTATGGGCATAAAATTGTGATGTTACTAATGATGTACAACTTGAGCGGTTCACTGTGGTACTTCGTAAGAAACAACTTAGTCCTGGGTGATATAAGCAAAGTTTTGCATCGTTATTATGACCATTAATTTAGAATGGAGAGGTACACTAGACTATTAAGAATAACCTCCTGAACATGATAAATGAAGGAACGGGTTTGTGCAGTTTGATCTGCAACCGCTTACTGTTGCCCACCGGGATAGGAAACCATTGTAACAGACCAAAGAACGCCAGTCTTGAGCGGAAACAACTGTATGCTGCATTCAGTGGAGATGAGCGCTATGTACATTAAGCCCCGCAAACGAGAAGTAAACACGAAACAAAAAAGACGATGGACATAAAAATAATTGACTCACCGTGGTTAGTGAAGTTGAGTAGGTCTACAGTTCCGCTACACTAACTGAAGTTTGTTCTAATAGATTTGCTTCATCTTGTTGCTTCACCGAGATTTCCAGTTCCCGGTGAAAGTCATTGTCGAAAAAGTGTAAATCCGAAAATGTGCTGAAATAGGCTGAAGCTTGCGTCAACGTTCAACTCTCAAGTAATCAGCACACAGAGAACACGGAGCAGAGGAAATACGACCGGCTAGCGACCTTCGGGAAAAAAGACATTTCTATGATTAGCATTTTTTAAGCACCAAGTATGGGTGTTTAACGGGAAAAACAAAATGAGTGGAAAATAGCAAAAGTTATGAAATGTAGAATGTTGCACAACAAACACCACGTATTCCAAAACCCAATGCAGATACTCTTGAATTGTCCCCAAGTAACATTTACACAGATGTCGAATCAGGTCCGGGAGTTAAAGAGAGTGAAGCTTAGTCATTTTAATAGGGGCCGTTCATCAAAAACCTGGGAACAGTTCATAATCATGCTTGTCTTCAAAGGTGGATGCAAAGATGACTCTCCAAACTATCGACCAATAACGCTGCCTTCAGTGGTCACTAGGGTTGCGTCAGTGTTCGTTGCCAAAACGATTATATCCAGCAGTTTCACTAAATTTCTTCCTTATCTGTTTTCACCCACCTATTATCTACACCTACAAGCAGCCCATCACAATTTTCCACCGACTAACAGAGACAGGAATGCACAAGCCTTTACTCATTTAACAGCCAATGAACCAATGTAACAGGATCTGAGACATGCAATTTGATGACGAACATTTGCTACTTGTCTCTTGTTAGTAGTTCAACGTAATTACCTTTCTTGTTAGTCTTACTCACGAGCACAGAATGTCATGCCAAGCAGTAGCACCTGATACACAGTTTAATGATTACGGAAGTGCGAACATTTTAAACAAAACAGCACAGTAGTGTTCAATGAAGGCAAAATGTAATTACTCATAACCAGCACACAAATGTTTAAGTTGAGAGCAACGAAGATGTCAAAAATTAAGGGAAAAACAACAAGTGATTCAACTAGGCAGTAGATGTGCAGAAATGGCTTCAAGAACAATAAATTTTTCATTCTTCTTTGTATTTTTGGCAAAAGACTTTCCGTTAAATATTAAAGCGAGTTACTTTGGGACATTGGAGCCTTCATACTTGAATCTTGGCTGTGACGGCAACAATGTCATTGGCCCAACTAAGTGAAATGGATAAGGAAAACATAATTAGAGCACTATGCATTAGCAAAGAATATCACCCTATCACGGTAACTTTGCTGCTGAAGGCAAAAAGGAATCGCGTGACAAAGAACAACTACACGTGAATAACTGTAGTCCACGGAACCCACCTCATGCGGCGGACTTGTTAACTGAGTATTGAATTATGGGGGCCGAGAAGTACACAATCTTGAGCTAGTACTGCATGTGAATTGAAGAAGAGCAAAAAACTGTATGCCTATCATTTCAATTCAAATGATTGTTATAATGAACCATTTCTGTAGTAGTTGACTAACAAGTTGCTTATACTGAAGTCATCTGTGACTATCAGCGCATTGCGTTGTGTGTATCCTGTTGACCACAATGTCCAAGTGCCAGCAAGTGACTACAAGTGACTGAGCAACAGACATTAGAAAACCAAACTAATTTAAGGGATGAATGCAGTCAAATGTGGTCACGCCTACATTTTAGGCGCAGAACTGGTCTACGGGATTGAAGTGACTAGCAATCGAATGATCTTGACAATTAGTTTGGGAATAGTGAAACTCGCAAAATTAAAAGTAATCCTTCAGCACTAGGTGACATTAACTTTCACCAAAAACACATTAGAAAAATGGTGTAACGAACAAGCCCGTTTTCAGTTATTCATCATCAGGCCAAATACATAACATTTATATGAAACAGAGTTGTTATGGGAAAGCGAACAAAACGTCGTCTTTGTGTGTGCCTATGACGTGTCTGACCTCACTTGAACTTGCCATTTGTTTTGTTCGCTTTCCAATGACAACTCTGTTTCATATAAATGTTATGTATTTGGCCTGATGATGAATAACCAAAAACGACCTTGTTCGCTACACCATTTTTCTGATGAGTACTTTGGGGATTTTTAACCACTTAAAAACACATTACATGAAACTCATTCGGTTTACGTTATACGATCAGGTAAAAGCCATGATACATCTGGAGGTAGCTCGTAAGACTACATACACCATGTGTAATACCACATAAAAAATCGGATTTAAATACAAGGAGATTTGAGCGGTTACTTACGCAGTTGGATTAATAATCGGTCGGCCGGTATGCGGGCCGTGCAGAACAGATGTGGTAAGCGGTTCATACTGTACCTTTCTACGTATCTGTTTCCACTTTCAGCGCAAGATTCTCCATAACATACTAAAACATTTTACTTTGGTGCATTAGTTTCCACGTTAGAATCTTGGACGTGGCGACAAGAACGTGATTGGCTCACCTAACTGGAAGGGACAACAAATCTTAGCTGGGGTACTTCGCTTTGGCTACTTTGATTGAGGAAGTGGTACGGGTTATTCGAGGGGTGTGAACGGTTCTGCTTATCGAGAATGGGGTCAGCGTTCAAAGTGGAACACGGATCATCTGACCCTATTCCTAATCATTCATCAAAATGTGGGTCGTATTGGTTTCTTTGACAGACAGTGGGTTGCGTGTGGTTGGGGATGTCCATGGACCTCACGTCAAATAGAAGCGAGGTTTGCTGTCGTGGTGGATCTCGAGATGTAATCTGAGAGTGAACCAGTTTGTGAAGGCATTTTCATTAGTTCTCTAATATACATGGCTGGAGGACACAAGTACACTCGCATCACCCACGAAATATTCAGACGTATTATCGAAGCATTCGATAGGGGTGATGGCTGACACACGCTTACCCTTCTTAACAGAGTCAAGTGTAATACTGCTTACAAGTGGCTAAATGTGGATTGCATCAGTTATGAAGCTAAATCTCGCCAAGGACACAGAATAAAGATTCTATCAGAGTCAGAGATCGATATGTTGTTGGAGTGGATCTCCGTAAAACCAACGATTACACTGCCATTTTTAAGATTGCGCGTCAAGGCCGAGTTTGACAAGGAGTTATCGCCCACAACGATTAACCGATAATTGGATGGCCAGTGCATAACAATCAAGAGATTGTCAAGTATCTATTGGCATGGACTCAAATGAGAATTTGGAATTACGGCGAATGGTTGCATGTCAACTGATGAAATGTTATGCAAATCTAAAGACTATTTGCTGGATAGATGAGAACAAATTTCAGTTTGTTCTGTACGGGGTTGATGGGTAGTTCATTAGAATGAACGAGGGTATATTTCTCTATAACAAATATCTCAGACCGTAATCTCCATTCGATTGGAACTACGACATCAAGCTTGATAGTAAGCTATACAACGAGGCGGGGAGTATACAACAGCAACGATTACAAGGGCTGGCTGCAAACTATGCTAAATTAGAGGAAGATCAGTACACCCACGTCAGACATTGTACGGATATGCGACAACGCACCGTGTCACACTGATCTGGATCTGTGGAGTTATATAATGGAAGACAATTCTTACGAACGCCACCCTGTTCACCCATGGTGAATCGAAACAAGAATGTCTGAAACATGGTGAAGGCGACAGTTCAAAGGCAACTGCAGGTGCACCACGGGGACATAATAAACGGAGATCCTCAGGGTGTGCTAAGTCACCAGGAGTGGAGAATGCGGACCCTGGAAAGAGTATTCATTTCTGCTGTGTGCGACGTAACCGGAGACCATTGCGTTAGATTTGTTCGTCATTTCGAACGATGTTGTATGCAGGCGACAAACGGTGAAACGATGGGGACACAACCGTGAACCCACATCTTCTCGGTGAACAAAGGGTGCTTTATTCAGAAACACCACAAACTGATTTTGTACTTCTTACTTCTTGGAAGTTAGTCCTGATTAAACGAATGTTTGGCATATGAGCTTGTCTAGATTACGTGAGACTTTCCTTTTTAATTTGGATGGTTAAGAACAATCGAGCTCTGGCAATCAACTCGCTGCACCATCATGTGTATACATACGATTCTCGGTGTCGACTGTGTTTCAGCGTCATTGTAGGAATGGTCAACGACTAAAGAAAGACGACATATCGACAGATTTAAACAGTTTGTCTACTGTTCCCAGTCGCGAACGTGAAACAATCGATTACCTAAAGTAAGCGGTTAGCTCGGATGTCCTTAACAGTCCAAACACAAAAAGGAAAATCTTACGGGTTGTAAATGGTCAACATCGATAGTATACATTTTATGTGAACTCACCGATACGTTCTTTAAAGTTTGTACCAGATCGAAGGAACCTTTTATACAATGGGGAGTAAACATCTGACGGATCGAATGAAGGATGTCTACGAGCCATCTGGCAAGCTTGTGGTACGGTGAGTTGTTCATGCACAAGATTGGTTTTAACGGGACAGCACATTTATGTTTTTAGAGCACCTGTCAAATGTGGTGTGCGGGTTCCGGTTGCCTTTCTCTGTCTTCATTCCACTTTTGAGATATACCCATGTAGTATTAAGATTTGGAGCTTTCTTGAGATTTGTTTCTCTACCAAAGTGCTGTTGTCAGCCGTACTGTCCGGGTGAAATTTTCGTGTCTGCTGGGACACCTTTCCTTTTGGACTCATAACCAGTGTTGTTCATGATAACTGCACTGGAACATTTTTCTGGTTGAAAGAAAACCACATGTTCCATTTCTCGCAGTCTTTCTACAGCGTGATGGTGTTCAGGTGTCAGACAGTAGTGCCAATGCACAGGTGAAGTCAGGAAATGTTGCCAAATATCGACCAGCTTCTCGCGAAACCATCACTATCCTGTAAAGTTGGAGAGAAGTCTTTTGGTTGACTATACAAGTTATTAAATTGCACCTGTGTTTGTGATCGATCGATTATTTTGGGTGGAATTTTGTATTTCACTCTGAGGGATTGAACCTCCAATTGTGCCCGCGTAACCTGGGTTGACGATAAGTTCTTCACGCGTTTCAAACAACCTGTAGGGAAGAAACACTCTTTATCCGAACGCGACAAATTTCCTTGAGGACTGCCTAGAGTCTTGGTTGACTCGAGGTAATTATTGCCTCGGAGGAAGCCAGCGATTTCGGATTCCGATTACGCAGCAACAATTTAAACAGTTTAATTGAGGTTGCTGCTCACAGATAGAGGTGTCGCTGAACGAGTTCATAATCGTGACCTATCGAAACGTTCTGTCTCACATGTAATGTATCAGGTCAATTGCAGTTGCAGAATAGATCAGTGCTAACGACGAAGAATGGCCGAACATACGCCTAAGTGTTTGGTGTATGCCATGATGCAACAGGCAATGGCAACAGAACGGCTGAGCTGATATCCGACCCCATTCACTGTAAAGCACATCATAGAAACAGGTCACGTTGTTGATCCCACCAACTCATTTCAAGTAGTATTGCGTAATCGGACTCCGAAATCGTTTGCATTCTACGGGGCGATATTAATCCATAATCGGCGTCCGGCCTTGTTCATAAACAGTTGACTCACGCAGTTTTTCTACACTGGAATTGACGACAATCCTTGTTTCATGCAAACCTAATCGTTGACTGTTTCTGTCGCTGTTGCTATCCGTATGCCCTCCACATTCTAATACTTTACGTTCATGATTGAAGAGGATAAAAGAAATGTTACCACCTCGCGATGTCTTCTATAGTTTGGTTATTTAGTCAAAACTTGAATTCCCTAGAGGGTCGGATTATCATAGAACCTATCCATTTGATAACTCCGGATGTCAATTTTTCCACCTAGTTGTCCCTCAATTCACAACCGTCTGACGTAGTTATGTGACTAATTGCTCTCGCTTTTTCGCTCTTGAAAACCATGATGGTATGAAATGTTATGCAACTAGTCTGGTAATGGATAATCGAGAACAGACTGTTCACCCAAACACTTTTGAATTCCACTGAACTCATGGGCCTATTTGAATCGTAACATAGAACTCTCATTTCTTTTGAAACGGAAAACCTGATGCCACTTCAAGCAATATCTGCCTTCTTTCTTTCGGCCTTCCACGTAAAACCGCAGGCTAACGAAAAAGTTCGTTGCAACAACCAGTATTCACAGCCTGCAAAGAACTGGACGACCGGGCACATCGTCAAATGACTGCTTTGCCAATGATGTACTGTGACGTTTAAAAAAATCTGAAATGTGCTTACACCACCCACCCAGCCAGCTAATCATACTGTCCTTTGTCCGTTCTCTCATCCGCCTGACTCGATTAGCAGGCCTGTTCATTGGGGGGGAAAATCAAATAGTCAGACCTATCACCCACTCTAATAATGCTTTGTGTTCCACGTGGTGAGACATTTTTGTGTTCTGTGGAGCTGAACCGTGAGACAATACTTTGCTGAAACTACAATGATCTCAGTGCCTTAACTCCCGTAGGAAAACGATGCTAAGTTACCAAAGTCCAATTCGGGTTACAAAAATTTCGTTGAACAATGCTGACGAGGATTTTTGAGCACAGTGTTTAACGCCAAGTTGGCCATCAGAATCAAACGTGTTCGCCTTCTGTGAACGGTGACGCTGGGCAAACTGATGCTACATTGAATAATTTACACACATTCCTCTTCATATCGGGTACAGTTCTCTTTGCGTTTGTGTAACTGCCTGTGCAGAATTGCTAGTACTGTTGGCTAGGTGAAACATTCCGATTGGGTTTGCGGACAAGAATCAACACATTAGTCAGGTTTAACTACCAAAATTCTCTATCGGAACTGATGTTCGCTTTTAAATTCGGCACATCGCTTCAGTGTAAAACGCCTTTTACCTAAAAAGCGCTTTGCGAGACTTCCACTTTGGATCCCCAAGCGATCAAACGACTAAATAAATCCGCTACACATGCACACATTTCAGTTCCTAGTCAATAGCTTCAGCTGCGTGACGTTTATCGAAGGAAAACAAAGAAGGTCGAAACGTTTAATTTGACTGGTCCACGCAATTCTTCCTCGCAGCCCTATCTAAACTGAGTTACTCCTAGCAGTTTTGCAAATTCTTCAATTCCAACTCTTGGCGTGTGTCCTCTTGAAAATCGTTAACTGTTACGAGGTTGGTTTACTACAAAGTAGTGAAATCAGTTCGGCTCACATTCCACATTTCCTAGCCGACTGGTAGCAGGCCCTCTCATCTCTGATCATCCCAGTCACGTGTCCCTTGGTTTCCACTAACATTGTCGAATGACCTCTACGAGACAACAACAGCCAGTCTAGGCTTGGTAAAAAAAACTTTGTTCTCAATTTCATCATGATGGCATTCGCAATTAGAAAACTGTCTTATCGGCCGTTGAGTCGCACACACTTTTTCTATCTAGGCTTGCTAGATCGCACTGACTGAAATAAAATGAGTGATGGGCACGGAATTCGTCGTCTTAAAACCTATTCGACGTATTCCATAGCCTGTCGATTTCTGGATGCTGCCACGGTGTGGCGTCCGGTAAATGTCACAGGTCGGTTGTCATGGTGAGATGTGAAATAGCGATTACGATTGGTGTAGCGCGGAACGACCGAACGAATGCAATCAGACAGACTGCGTTTACGAAATCAAATGCGGTGACTGCAACGCCAGCTACATTGGAGAGACAAGTAGACAACTGAAAGTATGTGTTGCCGAACACAAGAGGCACACAAGGCGTGTTTAGACACGCCATCGCACTACATGCACTGTCAGAGAATCACAACGTAGATTATCAAGTAAATTCTTGGTTAAGCCACAACGAGTTAAAAACCAAAGAGTTATCGGTTTCGCAACGTTTCGACCCTCTCGGAGAGCCTTTATCAAGCGATTTAAATCAGAAAATTCTCGAAAGAATACAAGATTGTGAAGTCGACACTTAAAGCTAACGGTTACTGTGACAGGATTCTACGGCCAACTCAGGAGGCACATCACAACNACACACAGCACGCTTGTGTTAATCGCAATGATAGCAAACCCCTGTCTGCAGTGTGGCGTGGATGGATAAACAGCACCAGACACGGACGCGTCTTATCTACATCTGTCTCACCCCCACTTAGTGGGCAAAGGATTAGACCAATCCGGTCAGATGCACCACAAATTGACCTAACCGCGGCAAATCCCATGTGACCTCTGTTCCTCTGTCAAGGTGATTTCGATTACAACACTCCTGAGGAAGGCCACCCGAGGTGGTTGAAACGTAGAGTATTACAACTTGCTCGAAACGTTGTGTTATTCTCAATCTGTTTATCAAGTTATAACGATCCCTACGAAAATGTTATATCACGGAAATACCGAGCGAACACAATTGAGCTGAAACGATCCCTACGACGCAATAATACTGTACCCGATGTTGTAACCCCGAAGAGCCGATCCCCAAGCAGACTATGAAGGAAAAACACTGGTATCCAGAAAGAGATCTTTTACTGTCTCAGTCCGAAGACAAAATACAAGCGCAGCCGTTGTGTATTTATAGCTTGTTTAGCGACATTGTGAATAATGTTCAATGAAGCGCATGAAAAGTGGGCATGAAAAGTCATAAATAGGCGTATTAGCGTCCGATATGTAAATCTGCGCGAGAAATTAAAAGTGAGGGTGTGATAGTAGCATGAAAAAGAAGAAATCGAATTTCAAAAAGTAATGAATGCTAATTACCAGTTAACTGGACGGTTTTTGGGGTAGTTGAAATCCCCAACAACCACTATATGTGCACAGTGACAGTGTTACAGGACCCGCAGCCCAAGTAGACACTGCCTGTCTACTAAACATTCCTTACATTTATTGAATTTGACGTTTAACCTAACGACACAGAACTATAGTCATTAAGATAGAACCCTGTCGTATGTCAGAATTGTCATCAGCCAGTCCGACTGCAACCAGAGGACTTGATTTATTCAGAAGCACAGACTCAACGGTTCTCACTTAGGTGACAAGCATGGTAGGCCCTAAATTGGTTGGCGATCGAACAGTTTAGGCACACATTTTGACCTTCCGAGTGCCGCTTGTACGTTGCGCGTAACTTTTAGAGTTCGCTACATCGAAGATGCTAGATCTAGATCTCACATGCGTCCGCGTACTTTGTTGGCTTGTTTGGTTCAGAACTGTGCGATTCAATGTTAAACATGGTTCGGTTACCGACGCACAATGCTCTTCCCAGTCAGATGTACACTCAGCTCATTGCTGAATAGTTAATATCTGTCGCCATTTGCTGGCTTGGCCATGGAGCAATCTCAGATAAAATCTCGGTTAGATTCTGTTAGGAGTAATTCCCTTCCGTCATTTGGTCTTTCCATAGGAGTGGAACGAATATACTTCTTAACGTTCTACCAATGTTTTGGGCCAAGTACGTGATTGGCACAAGGGCTGTTGAACAAAACGTCGACGAACAAGAACCCTCATTTGCTTACAACGTAGATCAAAGGACGTCACGACCGATGCGGTTGCCAATGTCCAGCTCATGTATGGAAAACACCGATTTATGTCAAAATGCACTCCAACGTTTCTTCTTGCAGTCACTTCCACACCAAAATACACGTTCCTGTCTGACTACTGGATAGTATTATGTGTATTATCGTTCCATCGCTCGTTCTTAACAAACTAAACTACCGTTTAGTGTGAGTTCTGTTTACTCAGTTGTGGTCTGATGTGCCGGTAAAGACCAATCCAGTTCCGTTTAACACAATTCTGGTTTGCTTTCTAGAAAGATCTCGATGGACAGTTGGAACTGACTATTTAGCCAAACATTGTGAAACAAACAGTTGTGATGAGGTTTTTGTATATTGCAGTGATTGCTGCAATTCCTCACCTATATAGAGAACTTCACCTGCGAAACATCTTCTTTTGGGTAACTCTGATATCGTTGCGTATTGCATTTTGCCAACCATAGTTTGCGAATGGACGTTTGGAACCGGTAAACAACAACCCAATTGAGAGAAGCATCAACTACAAGCAGACTGATATATCATTCGGTAAATCGGACCAAGACAGACCAAATGTGGTCACCCTGGCCAATGTCACCAGTATGTTGGCCCAAGAGGAGTTTTCCGCAGGTATTCTGACATAAGTTTGTAATACGTTAGGCTTCTTCGGTATCCGTTCCAGTATTCGAAGGACAGCGGAAACCTTGTGGTGTGTTCTCACTGGTTTTTACTTCATTTTGTTAGTCTCGCGTAAATGTTGTATCAGACTGATTGACTTGATAAAAATGGACAAAACTGGTTTGAATAAAATTCTGCTATGTGCACATCTCCGTCTTCCTTCACCAGTTGGTGATAAGCAGCCAGCTAAACTTTCCATTGTCGGATTAAATTTCAGCTCCTGCGCTTTGCATAGTCAACTACCCTTTGGACACTCCGAATGCTTCGTCAATACCTTTGGATCTTTCGTGAACATTGTTCTTTCTTGGTGGGTCTAGTTTTTGACTTTACTCGTTGTCATGTATCGAGGTTTATTGTAGTTCATACATTCTTTTCTGCCGTAACCGTTCGCAACAGTCTTCAGTCCTGGTGCACAGCGTGAACTCCCTTTTACAACTGGTGGCGCTTTGTGTGCTATGGAATTAGGTGGCAGATGGAAAAATACAACCACCATGTTGATCTGGCTCGTCTTTTGAGTAATAAGTGATCAGAAAGCAGCAATAAATTGTTGAAGCTATCCGCTCTTCAGGAAATATACGGTTGTCCGCGTGGGGTCCGTATACCGTCTCAGTTAGCTGCTTTGAGCAGGGTTGTTTATACATTTGAGGTGTAAGGATGACCAAATTAAGTAGCTCGGATATCATAGTTGGAGGGAAACGAGTAAAGATTTCAACTGTGGAGCAGCATACCGGGTGATATATTGAAAATTGTGGTTATGTGCACTTAACTGAATGTGTACCATTTCATTGCGATTGTCCGTCGGTTATGTTCCCTTCCTGATGCGTGTGGACAGTAATGGACGTTGTTAAGATGCGCATCTCCTGACGAAGTAGTCAGGACAGGTTACGCCACTTTGTCCAACTCGGATGATGAGGTCATGGGCAATGGTATCGTTCCGCTCAGCCAATCAGATTGCAGCCGTGCGGTCGGATGTCTGTGCTTTTCTCACGTTGATTTCTGATGCCCCCCTGTGACCGCCATATGCGGACAGGGCGCAAGAGCAATGAAGCCTCAGTAAAGAAACGGTACTGAAGAATCATACATAAGAAAGTGTCAGTAACACCACAACATTCCGAAAAGTGAGCAAACGTCAACCCTATCGCACCTGAAATATGAAAGCGACTTTCATCAAGATGATATCCGATGTCACGAACAAAATGAGAAGAAACTCTTTTGATTTCTTCAGTCTTGCATTTCACTGTAGACTTACTTGAATAAGACCAATTATAGCGTGTAAGAGGTTTTGTCTATAAACACTTCGTTAGCATCTATGCTTTTCTTAGCAAAATTGTCATACGGAGTGTATCCAGTGGGCTAAAGCGGTGGGGGCAACTTTGCGCCGACTTTGTCCGAGGCGTCCAGTCAAGTGACGGAGATAACATGACGTAAATAAAGCAAAATCAGAATTAAAAAACCGTGCGGCACATTCAAATGACTACAAGTCAAAGTCTTTGTAAGTGATACGTTGCAACTGCGGATGAGTTTAAGTTTGACGACTGTTAGCCGAGTAACTGTTTTCAGTAACAGCGCAAATTGGGTGAAAACTGAATGGGGTAAACGATAAACGCTTCTGCACTTTACGTTCTAGTCTAAAATACTGATTTGGAAAAGAAATACACAAATGAAGTAAAACGGAAAGTGAAAATAATGAAACAAATTCTTCCCAGTGACTTCCTTACGAAAAACATGATTTAGTCAGTGTGGCTGTACGGAGTGCACGAAGTTGATCATCTTTTTCAGTTTGGATATGAAGACAAATCTGACGGTAGTGCGATGAATGACTAGTGTGTAAGAGATGTTTATTATAGCAATATTTACACAACCTACCCTGGAATTTAGCAGCCAGTTTGTGCACCCATGCGTCATCTGCTTCTACCGACGTACCCGTATCCAAAGGCCTGATTAGGACTGGAGGCACTATTGGAATCGATAAAATGAGGCTCCGGATCCCTTTCGGGTGTAAACGGACACACCGATATGACCGTAACAAAGTTGCCCTTCTATATGCCGTTCATTATATGATGTATCTGTTAATTTTGCAAAATTAAACGGAAAGACGATATCCAAAGTTTAATGCACAATGCATTTGTCGTACTACTGCTGGTCTTAGTCGAGTTCATCGTCGGGAAGTAGTGTTTCGAGATTTCACTGGCGCGCCCTCTCAAGAAGTTTCTGAAGATTCTTACCATTAATGATCTGTGATCTTGCATCAAAGATAGTGCCTGTGGGTAGTCCACCCCTGTAGTGGATAGAATTACGCAGTAGTAATCGTAACTGTACGTAGCTCAGACCCAAAGCTAATTTCCACGCACTAGCAATAACAATAATACTAGTGTAATCTATATTATGCACAGTGTAGTTATTCATGCACTTAGACAACAGTAACACAGTGTTCACTCACGAATTACAACCACTACGAATTCCGTGGGTCTATAATCAAGGATGTTACCTAAAATGCACCAATGAACGGAATGTATTTTATCACATTTTCCGTTACTATTCGAAAACTAGCATGAACTAAATTGATCTCAAATGGTAACCATGTACACAAAAAAAGACTTACAGGAGTGATACTTGTAGTGTATACTCGAGATTACCTCACCAGGCCCCTCTTGGAAATGGGCCCGACTAAGTCCGGTCTTTCGTTACCGGCAAATGTAGCGCCCCAATTCTGAGGAGGAAAGGCTACTTTTAACCGGGTTGTTATCTGCACACATGTGCACATTGTCATCACATATGATAAAAAGAAGAACCTAGATTCTGTACACACAGCGTTCTAAAGAATAAATCCTAGCTTGTGACTGAATTCAACATACTTCGAAGTTGGTCCTTACAGGACACGGAGAATTTCATGCCGTGAGGGAACGATACCGAAAGTTAACAAAATCTGTGAGGTTTGTATCAACTTCCTTCAATCTGCCAACCTTTTGTTCGAGCACGCTAAAGTGTTTGAGCAAAACATTTCCCACTTTCAATCCTTCCGCTATCACTTTTCTCATATCCAACTTTGCTGGCTAACATTTGACTACATCCAAACCTGATACATTTGAACAGTTCTATGGTAACGTATGGTAATGTTTGCTAACGAATCGATCACCAGACGTACGTATTTCCCAAGCACCGAAGTTGCCTGTCCAGCGCCCGTTCTCAAAGGATGCCTAGATGCAGGAATCCAGAAGCTTATCAATACAGAGGCTCCCGTATCAATATCTGTGCAACCCGGTTATTCCCCGATTTCTTTATCGTTACTTGTCTCCATCCTAATTTTGCACACTATCTGATACTGCGCGCCATACAGCACTGCACACAGATTGGAAGCACGTTCTGCTAAAATGCTTCTAAACATATATATTTACGACACCAAGCTGTATTTTGCAGTTAGGTCCGCACCTCTCTCTGTGTAGACTGTATGTCTATGCGGTAAATCTGCTTGCACAACTATAATTATCATGTTATAACTGATTTTTACAGGACAAAACCACCATGGTCACCGAGTTTTTCTTCCTTCTCGGTTACCGATTTTCGACCTCTTTTAACCCGTAGCTTTTTACTTAGTAGTGTTGAACGAAAGTGTGATGATCTTTCATAGATTCTGATATTCCAAAAGCCACCGATGGGCCTCTGTAGCTATGACAGGTTTGATGTGAACAGTTACTACTACTGTTATCCCAAATTAAGTGTGTTTGCCTTGTCTCGAAGAAGGTTAACCCGATGTGTACGCGATTAGTCTTGTTACACGCCCAAACAGGTGATGGATAACAAGTGTGCTGTAGCACTTTACATCGTAGTGGATAAAAGTCAAGTTAAATCTGATCGTTTTATTATGGTCCATATTTTGCTAAATATTACCGAGGGTATATGAGGCATGACAGTGTCATATGTTAATTGTTGCCCGGAAATTCCTCAGATTCAGTTCCTGTTGACGTAGCATCTGTCGTAACTCTTGGTATTCCATAGCAGTATAGGGTGCGCTTGAAAAACTCCCGGTCTGAAACAATAGGGTAGAAGACAGTTAGAGACATAGAGGATTTTTGTCAGTTGTACGAAAGGTAGAAATTATGGATGCACAGTCTTAACCAACGATATTGGTAGCAAACAAACGGTGACAGCGAGTGTGTTCTGTGTTCACTAACCACATACTCCTTGTGCCCGGTCCAAGAACCACTCGCAACAACCCAGAAGATTAAACTTGCAAACCGTGATCAACAATGTACAGAACATGATCAGCAGTGTACGGAAATTGAAGCGAATAGCAAAAGGCTATAAACAACGGGCTTTCCCGTAGTTCACCAGCCCTGTCCATTACATGTTTAACTGTGTTCACTCTGTTGTGTGGACGTAAAGCAGGTTTCACAATAACTTCCTGTGTGTTTATGCCCCCTTGAGATCTGGCATAATGTTTGCTGGATCTGAGGATCTGGACGAGCTAAGACAGGTTGACAGACCACGCAACTGAGACGGATAATCCGGTATGATATAGACGACAACGTCAATCGAGCATCTCCTAAATCACGGTCATGGTGAGGAAGTTTATCGAGCTCGGGGTGTTTGTGTTATGTTCTGAATCCAGATTACTTTCATAAACGCCATGACATGTAAAGAGATCAAGTCAACGCTCAGTGCACTTTTAGCCGAAGCTGAGTGGAAAAATGGTTATGATTCTCGTGTAAGGTTGCAATCATTCGGATCGGCGACTAACCCGGTTTTTGGTTTTAGCAAGACCCCTCGTGATCGTCACACTCACGCACCGAGTAATAGCGATTAGCACAACGCTCAGTAGCTGGGCTAGCGGACTTTGTCCATATGAGCTGAATACGCGTGATAAACGATGGAAAGGCTTCGGACTGTGACTGCTGGCTACCTCAGTCTCGTTGTCACACGAGGTCGAATGGAGTTTGCTGTCATCCTATGATTTACCTCCTAACATATCCATCGTATTCTACACACCGTATAATACAAGAATGAATTACATACTTATCTCGTACACGGATGGAACGCACGCGGTCACGCGGTCACCTTTCACGTGCACACGAGACCACAGACATTCATGACATGCACAAATACATGTCACATGAGACCAGCAGTGTTTGACTAGGTAAAAGGGATCAGTGGGAATAAATACTTCCACATCGTGTAACTATACCATATATTTCACATGTGCATGCGTTGGAAACAATCGTGCGACGGACATGTGCGTCGGTCCGGTCTGGGCCTGACCAATTATTGTATGAAACCTCGTAGTAGCTTTTATTGTCATTCGTTAACAGTCATTTCTTTTTTTGCTCTTTTGCTTACGACATCTTAATGAAACCTGTGTAACTCTATTGACTTGAGAAAGAAATATCGAAAACGGTTATCCTGTTTTCCATAATTAGTCAGATTTCTGTATTAAACTGCCTTCTTTTATAGTGACGCAGACCGCGACCGGACACTACACTCTTCCTTACTCTTGACCACCCTCTATCCACTGGTTGAGCTACTGAAGACGCCAGTATGTAAAACGGCAAAAATTGGCCAAATTCTTAAGACTTTTTGACGAAATTAGACACCAGCACCGCTAGATTTATGTCAATTGTACGCACTGATGATCAGCCATGAAACGAAGGATAAATGAAGTGGAACTGGTGTGACCTGCGTCCTGAAATCCGTATAAATAAATCCGAAAAACCCGCATCTACGTTGTATTTGCAACACAACTAACTAAGTAAGGTCTCAACCACGAGACGACCTTCCTCGCCGATTTCACTGATCTACTGATTCCATTCACTTCACAGACAACTCAGCGAAACAGGAAAAACGCTCATACCACTAGGCCTGATTTGCTGTGATATCCGTAAGCTATGGAGGTCACGAAGACTCCAATCTGGGAGGCGAACACGACCTACCGCAACTTAGTGATACATACTTTCCTTTCCCCTCATCAACCCAATGATCAGTGTCCTCGCTAAATCAACGGAAAAGTCGGAATGTGCGTCCTAGTAGCCCAGTCTTACGCACGGTCTGGGTTGGATATATATATATGTATGTATGTATATATATGTATATATATATATATGTATATGTATATATATGTATATATATATATATATTAAAATGGGTGGAGGGCAGAAGATTATACGTAAATACTTATACCGATATCTAGCGTGGTTCTGCAAATTCAGTAATAAACACTTTAAATATGAATTAACTTACGACCAGGTTTACAAACGCATACAACAGTGCAGCGGAACCAGTGTCTGATTAGGTCTAGCGATAAAATATACAGTGGGTTACTGCCACTCATATAAACAAATGTGGTAGGCTCTGATAGGAATCGAAATATAAGTAAGAAATTCGAATGTAGTTCAACTGTTTACGTCCGACATAGCGTTTATGGGAGTGAAACAAATGTTGGCGTGTCAAACAGTTAGGAGGGGGGGCGAATGTTGCAAACACAGGAGTCGCAAAATTCGGATATGAAGGCATATTACTGAAAACTTGTGAGTAGGATAAAGAGAAAAGTGAAATTGGAATTCACAGCCCTGATGAGCTTGGCTAGAAGTGTGCAGTGACAAACGATATATTTGTATTATTACTACTGACCTAACCAGACTCTGTTAGTGTACGGGTTTCACTCGTTTCAATATTGTCTCTGGAATGATGCTTTTATATCACTCGCACTATCTCTAATTCGGCCTCTTGGATATCACTCGGCTTCAAGGGTCCCAATGCCAAGGCTTCCGTCATCTTACCGGATTTCAGCATTATATATTTTTAAACCGTAGCACACTTGCTATTCTCCGTCGCAGCATCTTCCAACTAGCATATCTGGCAAACACACCAAACCATGGACTCGCAGTTTGGCAGTGATGAACAGAAATTACGTCTTTCTTCAGTCATTCTTTCGGAATTTCGCCTAATGCCTTTGGTACAGTTGGCTACTTTGATTCTTCCCGTCTCAGAAAGTCAGGTCCATGAAGCTACTGATTTACCTTACGTTCATCACGTGCACATATTCCTCTCGATGTTGACTCTGCATGGTTATCTGATTTCTCAACATATCTCCACTGAGCCGGAGATGAACAATATGTTGCTGATAGTCGATTTGCTGTGAATATGGGAAACCGCTTGGTTGTAGAACGGATCAGCTGCAAGACTATTATCGAATCCACCCAAAATGTCGGAATGGACTTTAATTTAAGTTCTTCCATAGCTAGTGCGGCTAGGCAGGCTGTCAGAACTTTTGCGGTTGGTTCTAAGCAAGGTGTTGTAACCGATTTGTTTGGAGAGACGCGAGACTTTCCCATCGGGATAGAACACACGACACGCTTATCGTCGCTTCCGACCCTTGCGTAAACTACTGCTCCATAACACAGCTCGGATGCATTTGGGAAAAATGCAGTCCCACATCCACAGCAGCAAATGCCATCGGTATAAGGGGGCGTGGGATTTTCGCTTGCTCCAACGAACGGATATCTTCAAGAAAACTGTACCATTAATTCATTTTCGCCTCGTCCGCAACTTCACCCCAGTTCATATTTATCCTTGCAAACGACTGTAGCAATAGCTTGGCTGGAAGCAGTGGAAGAGCAATAAATCTCAAAGGATCGTAGATAGAGGCTACAAGAGACAGTAGGGGTCTTCGAGTACATCCGGCATCGGTCTTTATCAGACGAATGGTATTATAATCTCTGCAGATGTCCCACATTACTCAGATAGTTGGATGCACTAAACAAGATTGTAGATTACGGTTTACGCAGTGACTAGGACCCGGTTCGGGCGACTAAATGGGCAATGCTTGACTGTCGTTGCTCACTCACATGGTCAAATTGAAGTCGCTTTTAGACGTGACACCTGTGAACTGGGAGGCTAGACTTCGAGCTTCTTCCACGCAGTAGCTGCTAAACAGGCATTCATTGACGTAGAAACTCTCTCCGTCACAACCGATAAGGTTAAGTGGGGAGATTTCTCAACACAATCTTCTATAGTTCGGCTGAGTACGAAACTGGCACGGCTATGAGAAGATGTAGCCCTAAACGGGTGGAGCGCCATGCGAAATACAGCAGGTTCTCGGTGGAACTATCCATTGGGCCACCACAAAAATCGTAGGTAGTCCCTGTCACTTATAGGGGTCTTGACTTGGTGGAACATGGCTTCAATATCGACCACCACTGCGATACGTCCCACTCTGAATCTCATCAAAACACCGGCTAAACTGTTGACAAGGTCGGGTTCCTTCGGCAGTTGTTGATTTAGTGAAGTAAATTGATAATTACTTGCGCAATCGAATATGACTGATTTTTCCTGGCTTGTTCGGGTGCTTAACAGCATGATGTAGGATATACCAGAAACTCTTTTCTCAATCCGACCTTCTGAGTTTAACACATTCGACAAAACCTTTCAACAAATAATCTTCTACAGCAGTAATATATAACAGATTCCTCCGAAGTGACATCAACCTTTGGTAAGCGACTGGGTAATTGTTGGGCAACACCGAGCAACCATAATTTCACGGCAATGAAGGCAACGTTTCGCGATAGGTGATTTCATTTATTCGAGTGCATCTTTATCTTCAACAGACAGTGCCAAACGAAAATTCCAATTCGTACATACTTTCAAGGAAAGCGGAGTCTTCGTTAGGTTTGCCACATATAGCGTTGATATATGATCCCTTCTGCTCTTCTCCATCAACATTACCCAGCAATAACCAGGCAAGCGGAGTACATGTAGTAAACGGCTTCGTCAGATTTTCACTTCGTTGTTTGAGTGTCCAATGGGCCTCTGGTACGTTCATCCCTATAATTACTCCAATGTGGAGGCCACGATTATTGGGAAAAGTGACATCCTGCAGGTGCTTTCAACGCTTCACCTGCTTTGAAGATGGTACTACTCTCTGAACCTGAGGCATCTTCTTTACGGACCAAGCCTGATTTACGTATCGGTCTGTCGCCATCTATCGGAAATAAATCAATCTCCGTTGAGGATGAGAGAAATTGGGATTCTTTCGTTACCATAGCCGCACTAGTGTTAGAGTGAAGCTGTTCAATGGAGGTATTTTTTCCACAAGCCGTGGACAGTATGTAATCTAAGTGCATCTGAGTCTCTGGCTGGAAGATCAGTTTAACGTCATATTTTTGCATTCCGATTAGCGCTTTCTGTAGCCTTCTCCACCCGGTAGACAACGATTTCTTCATCGTTAAAAATGGCGATATACTGTTGATGTGAACTACTTTTTGCGACACAAGTTATGTGCTTAACCATTACAAGGCGAGTAGAACTGCTAGTAGTCCCTTCTCGCGTTAAACATAGTTTCGTTCCGCGAGAAAAAGCATTGATAAACTATCGATTTCCCATCTTGTGACAATACACCCTCAGGCAACCACGCTGAATAATCAGAGGTGGTGCTGGATTGTAGTAGTTAAATCTAGGGACCCTCGTAACAACTCGTTCGGTTTTATTGAGTGTTACCTGATGTGCTTCGTTCCAATTCTATGGTACTTCTCTGTGAACCAACTATCGATTGTAATGCACCATGTTGGACAGGTCTGGAAGAAGTCAAATAACTGACCGCACCATGCACTTGTGACGCTCATTTCACATCCATAGGAGCTGGCATCATGACAATAGCTTTTGTCTTCTCGGGGTCTATTTTGAGTTCACCTGAAGTTATCAAATGTCCATGTCTCCGAACGCCCATTTGTCACGTGATGGACGAATTCTTTGATCGATGTATTGCTTGAGAAGTGCTCCCATGTATCGACTATGATCTTCCATAGTTTTTCCAAAAATTTACGTCAAAGACGACACACGTGACTCCGTTCAGTTTTTCAATAGACTACGTTGGGCTTTTCGAAAGCTTTCACTGGATACTTTCTATTTGGGTGACAAACACATTCCAGAAAACCTAAAAAGAGGGATTCAAATGTGGCAAAGTAAACAGACTGTTCATCTAATCTTGGTTACTGAAAATCTGAAGATTAGCCTACCTTTGTAAAAAGTCGGGCATGACTGACTTTTGATAAAATGTCATCATTGGCTGGTATATGGTGACATTCACTTCAGTAAACCAAATTCGGTTAATTGAGATCAAACGCCACTTAACTGCTTCAAAGTTACAGCAGTCTGACTGACCTACACCGTCAGCAACTGTGTCGGAGCCCACAGGCTAGTTCGAACCAGTGAGTGTGTTTGTTTGTTATTATGTTGAAGCGTACCACCATGCGTTGATCTTCCGAATAAACATTCCCTGCGTCATCTGCGTTCTTGGACTACAAAGATTGGTATCGTGACCAGGATTTGAGGACGGGAAGTCCGGAGTTCCCTGGAAAATTTCGAAGGCTTGGCAAAGGTGGTCGCAGTCCAAACCAACCGGGGAATCTGTCTACCCTGGGGATGCTGTCCAACGACAGGGCGCTAAGAAGCTCTGAGAAGTTGGAGTAGGCTACCGCAAAAGAGATGCTGGTCGCTGTGTTCGGTAGCCTGCCGGCTTCCAGGAGGCAACGTGTCAATTCACGAGCACCCAGATTGGACCAGGAAGCGATGCTGTTATTTATGACGCATCACCTTGGACAGCATTATCAAAAGTCAAGCCGCAAGTGGACCAGAATTCTGAACAACGCATGCTGACGGATCAAATCTTGGAGGGACTTCTGCCAGCAGTTCAGGAACAGTTCAAGATTGCTCTCATCGCACACCCGATGACGTCGGAACAAATGGCTGATGCAGCTCGACAATGATTGGTGGAAAACTCGTCGACAGTCGACGGGTTGTAGGTAATCTAACCAGGTGAACTGAACGACCTTTGAAGCGCAATGGAAAAGTTGACTCAGGAGTTGGCGGCTTTGAAGAGTAAGAGGAGGGAGGCGAATCTTAGCGATGTATGCTACAGATGGGGAAGACGTGGGCACTGTTGAAGACTATGCCCGTTGGGAAGGAAAAAGCTGTAATTAGGTAAACGTTTCGCTGACTGTTTTTGGATTAGGAAGGAAGATACAGTAAGAGGTGCGACTGATAATATGCCAGTTCTTGCTGAGGCAGAAATCAACGGTAGCTTGGAGTGTTGTTTGGTTGACACTAGAGCAGCGGTTTCAGTGATTAGGCCACGTTCACCCGTATGCGATATTCTTTCGAACAGTGGGTTGATTCACTCTTAAAGTGAATGTTCTGGCAGAATACAATATTCGAATCAGCTTTCACGTAGCTGAACAGCCTTTCGTCATTTCTCTTCTCGTTATTTCACGTCAGACTAAAATGGGAGAGGATTTTCTTGATCGTGCTGAAGCCGTGGTTGATTTAAAACATGGTAAGCTCGTGACGAAATATGGTGTTATTTCACTACCGAGAAAGAACGAATCACAACTCAGATAAATTGAAACGAACACACTCAGAGCGATACCAACCTGCTTTAACAAGACTGTAGTCAATGAAGTGATGGCCTTCACAGCGGTGATAGAAAGTTTTGATAAACTACAGAACGCCATCATATTCAGTGTTAGATATCGGTAGATTCCAATCAAACAGTCGTACCGAGATGGAAAACTCTTAATTAGGGTGGAAAACAATATTGTCTCAAACATAAGCCGTTGGACTGTCGGGCGCCCTTTTTAAGTTCGGACGATTGATGATCATTTTGTTAGACGGACTGCCCAACACTGTTGTCTACGGAGACGATATCATCATCTACAGCACCGAGGAGACAAAACATACGATACACGTTTCAGCCGCGTTGTAGAAGGTCGAACAAGTTTGTCTACAGATCAGTAATCCAACCAGCACTCCAACGTTTCATGTATTCTCCCTCTTACTTCAATATCTAAACACATGTCCATGCCTCTACTGGGTAGTAGTGTGAGTAGTATGCCACGATTGTTCGTCCTCACTAATTAACCATCAGGCAAAAATCTTTATACTTCTATCCCCATGAGCAGCAGTTTTCTACAAGCTCGTATGTGCCATCCATGTCCAGCGATTCAGACGAAGCGAACGTCATGAGGTTCACTGTTGTATATATTTCGTAAACGGCAATTTTCCACGTCATTTTCGATTTCGTGTTGAAAACCTACTACTCTTCGAAAAGATAGCAAAAAGCAGCATGAAGCAGTCGCTTGTCTATTGAGTTTCCATGGCCTGTTTTGCAGACAGTTGATTGTAGTAAAATGGAGAAACATGGTTAGACCCGATATTCTAGCTTTCCTATTGGCTTGCTTGGTTCAGCTTATGCCTTGTTTGGTTTAACGCGCAACATACTTAGACAGCTTGTTTTACTCCTGTGCCCGTTAGAAAAAAATCCACTGTTATGGCAACATGCCATTCAGATTTATTGATTTGGTATCGATGTCTTAGTTCAATTCATTTTTTTTACAGCTAAGTATTTCGTTAAGTTCAGTCTTGCAATGCGCTACAAACTCACTTTGAACGAACGCCGTGTTATATGCAACATCTTCTTGAGTTTGGTTCGGAAATAGCCTACTTCAGTCAACCGGAAAATTTCAGAGATTGATCATAGCTCACCTGCTGTTTTCTATCTTGAGAACAGAACGATTTTCCAATTCGATCTTTCCGAGCTGATGAAGGGTCACGACCTGAGTCTGCTTTGGGAAGAGAGTACAGGAAAAATATATCTTAGCAGTTACGACTAACAGCATTGTCTTTTTCTGGCAAACATCACGTTTTAAACTTGCACAGAATACCTTCATCTTTTCAATGTCAATACACTACAGACTTTTACTAATACGAATATAACCATACAGTTTTTCTCATGCCAACTCCTTTCTTAATCTCTAACCTTTTTTCTGTCGGGAAACTCGAAATTCAACCGAACACGTTTCACTTTCAAATATGATGTAATCGGTCCGACAATATTTCTAGAAGCAATCTGACTAATCCTCGATTAGTTCTTAGATTAACTGTCACTTTTCCGAGAAACAATATAATAACTTAATCCGACTGAAACTGACTTCATTAGTAAACTCTACACAACGCGGAGATATCTGTCTAGGCACTGCCATTCTGGGTGGATGTTGCAGGAGCACATCAAACAATCATCGATTACGAAACCGAACACACCTCACGATACAATCATGTCGATCGGAGGCATTCGATCAAAGCGCTGCTCCTGTTAGATCTTATCGATTTTGACAATTATGAGAAAAACCGTCTGTGTTGAGCATTGCTCAAATGACGTATTATAAAAGCTTTTCACAGCTGTACCAAAACTTACCGCAATAACGGTCAGGATATGTGCCCCTTGAACTCGGGCTGTGGAAACCGAACAGACGTAAGAAAGAACCAATCAAATGGACGTTATACCACATTTATGTTTCGGGACCGAAATACAGAGACGAAATTTTGGTAGCTAGCGTGTATTACTGATAAGTAGTTTGGTTAGTCTGATAAGCTAGAAGTGACTCCATTGCGAAAAGTCAGAAATTCGGCTGGATTCGAACCGTTGACAGAAACGTGTTTAGACGAGGTTACGAAACAACACCGGAAGATCATAACCCTCACAACTGAACCTAACAATAATGTTTTCAACAGTGTACATCGGTAACGTTGGTGGGTTCCATCGTGAACCGCTCTATAAATTTTACTTTGAAATTCGCTCTGGTTGACCGTTTGGTGGATTCCGTTAGACAGTAGTTGGTGGGCAACTGAGTCCAAACGTGAAATTTACAATCTCTTAGCTTGGCTCCGTAGTTCAACCAGTAGAGCACTCGTCGCATCTGGGCAGGCTGTTTCTACTGCTGAGTAGTTTTGCAGTTTCGGCAATTTAAAAGAGGTGAAAATCAGGGCTTCGGCCAAATTCGAATTTAGTTGACAGTTTGGTGTACAGGGGAATAAACTTCTGGCAGTAAATTCATTATCAAAGTTTGAATTACGGTTAACCATGTTCACGATAAACGGAAAAAAACTAATTTCAGTGGTCGGTTGTAAATACACAGCATGTCGGGTTCCAAACAAAAACAATGAGGTTTTTGCGCGTTTCAAACAAATAATTCAAAACATCGGGTCGCTGGAGTTTACATAACTTAGACGTACGCAGCGCAATGTGCTATCGTGTGGCTAACGTGATCGCTTTTCAACTACATAACTCGTGTACATCTATTACGGGATCTTTGGTTTATGTTTATACGTTGTTTCTTCTTCTTCTTCCCAAATCTTCTTAGAACTTTTACCGCAGAAGAAATTCACCTCTCAATGACTCCGTTCTGTGTATATTTCATTCACGACTATGATGGACAACAAACAGTGAAGCGTCAACGCTAAGCGAATAACCCAGTGATCCGCCTTTTTGAACATGCACTGAAAATTAGAGCACATAGACGGACTGGTAAACAATCGTTGTCTTTACTCCAGATTTTCACTTACTGACACCAAAAGGCTGATTAGGTAGAACCGATAAGTGTGTGATATCCGGATTAAAATAATGCGCATTCGAAACAAAGTTGACACTCTGAGGTAACAGTATCAATATATCTCATACCCTCCAGATTTGACGATTATTTGTAACCAAAACCATGGGTCAGGTATCAACCATCACGATAAAAATACTAAGTTACTAAATACCATGGTTCTTGAAAATTGTTCAGGGTGTGCAATCAGTCATTTCCTAACAGATTTTATACTCAAAAATTTTCCGTTTACATGGAATGTGCTAGGTAACTTGGTGGGAGTACCGCCCAAACCACAGTGGACTATGTTCCGTTTTCAGCCTGTTGCAAAGACAGTAAAACAGATTCCTCAATCGTGTCAATCAGTGGGTTTTGGCGAATGACGGTGAATGACTCTCGTTGTTTTTCAAACTACTTTATCTAAATTTGCCAAACTAGTTGGGCCAATTTCTTGCTTATGCTTACAAGGAACACGTTACAAGTTGCCAGAGTGCATCTTTTAGTGAGACATACATGCTTTTTTGCTTACTGTGAGAGATATTCATATCCTGTTTTGCATATTACTGGTGAGATTCGGTCAAACTGTTTCTTCATTTCAATAGTCAATTTTCCTCTGGGGCCGGTAGGCTCATAAATGAGATCCACTTTGGTTCCACTCTCCGCGCCCTGAATAGGTTTCTCCTGCTCAGTCGGTAACGGCTCTTTTATGGCACCATGTGGGAAAGAATAATCCCCTCTATCTGAGCATACATGTTCCGATTCTGCAGTGATGTCTTCATTGAATCTTACCATTCTGGCTGAAATGCTTCTCTGTACCTGTGGCCTTGCAACGTCCAGTTCTATTCCATGCGCCAACTTATTCCGAGTGGAACTTGTAGGCATGCTTGTGGATGGCCGTAAAGTTATCGTTTTTCCTGGAACAGGTTCGCTGAGTCTATTCTGAAATTAAATTGGTTGAACTGAAACGTTTCAGGGTAGACCACTTAAGTTGATCATGTCCTTCCGGTGTCATGAAAGTGCACACATTGAGCTTATTTTTAAATAATGTGCGATTATTTAGGCCGAAGTTGCATAAAATATTTGTTCTTGGGAATCAGTGAACTTGTGTTCCTTCAGAGAACGCGTCGAGAACTGAACGAATCATCCAGGAGACAATTTTTGTCATCTTCATGAAGTTGGAAGGTTGTTTACAAGAACCAAACAGTTTCATACAAAAACGGTTACCTACTTGCTAAGGCTCAAAGTTTTTCGTTTTTTTAAAGGAATTAAAATCTTTACAATTCTCACAAAACAGTGATATGTAAACCATACGTGCAGCATCCACACACATGGATATGCAGCAGAAGTTAGACACCTAGACAAAGTTCCAAGGAGAGGAAATTATGACCTAAAGAAGTAGACAGATTGCATAACACTGAGAAGATACAGGAATAATGACTATCACGGTAGTCACAGTTTCAACACAAACGATTGTTGGATACACAAAATAAGATTGTAGCGTCCAATTGACAAAGTTCTGAAAAGCTGAATGGTGCGGTTTCGTTTGCTCTGAAAAGCTACGAAGATTACATCACTGGCCTCGATTGTGTTCTGGCTGAATAACGTACCTGGCACCTTCAGCCTTCACAGAATCGTCTGGGGTTTTATTCATGTTTCTAATGCTGTGTGAGCGTGTGTCATGATACGCGCTGCAAATTGTCAATTTGCCCCACCCATTTAGTCCACACTGCGGCTACGCTACTGTGTATATAAACAGTGGGATCTGGCAAACAAAAATTTCGTCCAAAAAGTCGATCCTATGAACAGTTGAGGCTTTGCATACCATGAGTGCAAGTACGCGTGGATCAATAACGTGGTGATCGTGACGTGAGACTTCAAGTTGACATGTAAATATGCAATAGCCGTTAGGGATAGATATCCCGCTTGGTAGCCAAGGTCGTTTTGATAGTGGTGTAGGTAATTAACTCTTAGCCAGACCTAGCAAGTTAGTCAGTTTCGATCACCTGACTCGGTATGTGAGACCATTCTTACGGTTGTCATGAAGGCAGTTATTATCAGCCAGGTGAAAACTGTGTATTGGGCGAAAACAAGAAGACCGACTACTCAGCTACGAATAGAACTGGATGTGTGTTTCAAATGCGGAAGAAACGCAGCCGAGGTCAGTTAGAAATTGAACGCCAGATACTGGAGTACACGATCTGTCACTTGGACATCGAGCTTGACCAACAACCAGGTCGTCTAACCTCAACGGCTGACGCACATTTACAGATCAAGTTGAAACTTCGTGTCCTTATCAAAGCACTATTGATTCACGTGCATGTGTGCTCGCGTTCAGCATCCCCTTACCGGGGAACCGACTTTTTGGATGTGAGGTAGGTTTAATCTTTGCTGCTCAACTCAATGAGTTCACGGACTCCACACATAGATAGACACCTCGTGACACGCAACTCCAGTGTTCCACGTCGGTACAGCTACGAGCAACCGCTGTAACACAACCTAGCCCGCAAAGCACATGTTCACATCGTCACACAGTTCCACTCGTGTTGCACACCATGCTTATCAGTTGCTGTGAGCCAAGAACGTGGATGGTGCATAGGTTAATAACTCAGAAAACCAACACGGGTTATGCACTTCAACATGACAACAAACAAATCCATTCATCTGTGTAACCTACTGGTCTCAGAACGTCACGGTTATCACAGACGCCAGTGTCCACTTTCTGTATGTACCAAGAACCAGTTCATGTCACGCAGCACTCCATCGTTTCTTCTTGTACTTATCCCGTGACTTCTTCGATGTCAAAATCCACCCCATTGCCTCACCACTGAATAGTAGTAGTATCAGCAGTATAGTGCGATCGCTCGTCCTCACCACATGGTGTGACTTTATTTAGCTGCAGTACATGAGGTTTCACTGTTGTTGCTGTCGTTTTGCATTCTGCGTCAATTCTGACCTGAAGCAATAATGACCTAGACTGTACAAACATGAAGACACTTCACATATCGTATTTCCAGCCTCAGGAACTCCAGTGACGTTCCGTACTTTCAATTACAATTAGCTTTTTTTAATCCTTCTTTTGCGTTCCCATCTCTCTTTCATATTTTACCTAATTTGTGGTTTCGGCTAAATTCATCCAGTTACCTGGATATCTTCGCAAGTTTGTGGTTGCTTAAACCAGCTCGTCCGTGGGTTTCAATCTGGCTTTATTAAGATGCCCTTGTTTGCCCCTGGTGTTTGTTCGGTGTGGCGTGAGTATGCCAGTGAGGACGATCCTCACAGACAAATCCTCGACATTCCATATCATGATGGTACTAGACTTGACAGCAAAATCCAAGATGTTTCGTTTTAAGTCAGTCTGACGGAATGCAAATAAAAAACTGAATGTTTGTTGCATAATTACAAGGTTGTTCCACATTTTTAAATGAGAAATGAATGCCTTCATCGTGTCTGTCTTTTAAACGATTGCCGGAATTTTTGGCCTGGCGAGTGGGGTAAACAATGTACTAGGAACTGGACACAGCCAGTTTTTACTGAATCGCCTAGACAACTGAAACTATAATACTTAGTGTGAAATTTTCAAGCCTATCAACGTCACCCAAAATCTCTGTGATTGTAGCTGAAATTAAAGTAGTACAATATCGAATTGATAAATTATCCACAAGTGTCCTCGCATCATGAATTATTTTTCCGCCAAAGCGGCCAAACGGAACTGATGGCTGGCTTTACGAAGCTCAGGACAGTTAAATCGACTAGGGATTTCAACTCCAGGTTGTTTGCCGAATCAGCATTCCGTCTACACCAACTGTTCAGTAGTTTTATACAACCACAATTGTTCTAGTTAAAGAACGACTAATCATCTTTGATTGTATCGAGTAAAGGGTACCAGATGGTCCAACGCCTCGTCAGGCTGTTGCATTAACAGAATCCAAGACAGTTAAGTTATAGCTTGCCTCCAATCATTAGTGTGGATGAAAAAATCTCGCCTCGGTTTGCCTGTTCGCACTGGCTGAGATCACAGCGGCTCGAAATGATGTATGTAATGCTCCTTTATGCTCACCCACAAACCGACAACCCATCCGTGTTTGGATTCATCAGAATCATAGAAAGCCTGAATGTAGAATCGAACTGGTTACTCTTCGGGTTACCAGTATATGCTTATCACCAGTTCCAAAGCCATCTCTTGTCGTGGGGGAATGTGTCCACAATTGAGTCAGAGTTCGTTGTCACCTCATTAGTGAATAATAATAGTAAACATCACGTACGCGGACAACTGTTTGTCAAGAGGTACACTATCAATCTCCCACCTTCATCATTTCTGTGAAAGCTTAATGACTGTCAAGGTATCTGCGGCGATTCACACAAGGTCGCTTTGTGCAATCGGATCACTGAGACCTCGACATTATGGTAAAAAATCACTGAGGAGTAAATGACTCCTGCCGAACAGTCGTGAACGACTAAGTAAATCAAGATAGATGAACTACGAATATGCGTTTAATTGTTTAAATTCTGAGTCGTTAACAAAAAGATGAACAGCATAGACTGACCGTGATGGATGTTTGCTAAAGTGAATGGTTTCAGTGATTCAACTAGTGTATCACATTCGGATGGCTGATCCATGAAGATGGACTTCTGTAATTATTAAGATTTTTAGATTAAATTAACCCGGGTGACATTTCTGGTGTGATGTGTGACATGCGAAATATAACTGTTGATCTAACGTACTCACTAAGCCCGTTTTTCTAGTTCTATCGGGTAGACACTTTGTTAGATTCCATTTGTACTGAAAGTTCACGAAACTACACGAACTACCACATTGACCTTACCGCTTGTTTCTATGACAGACAGGTCTATTCACATCCTCACTTTTCCAGGAATACATGCAGATAAAGGAATTGTATCGGACTTTAGCTTCGAAGTGAAATCAAGGAGCCAGGTCATGGAATCGAGAACACTTGAAATGTAGACGCCGGATTCTCAGTCATGGATTTGTTATTAATGTGCTGTTGGTAGGAAGATGTGACACGTGGTAGTGCTGAGTATTGCATGTTCCAAGATGTCTATGCAGATATCTATCCTAAGTAACCTAAGTATCTAACCTAAATTCGTAGATGGCCTGGGCTCCCCCAGGACCGAATAAAACATTTTTCCACGTCGTTGTAAACATCGACGGAGTAATTAGACACTGTATCCAATTGTTTGCATCCCTCAACACGAAAACGTGCTTGGATTGAAACTATTTTGCACCTAACGTCTCACTCCTGGGGCCTCTTGGGAACAGCTTAAGCCAATTGTTCCCTCATCTGACTTTTAACTCTACGTTAATAGGCAAGTTCGATGTCTTTTACAGTTCACCGTCCACTATTTCATTTATGCCAGAAGCATGAAAACTACTTTTTCGGCTAAATCCACCACCAATGAGTGATAAAAATAAGAGGTTCACATCAATCGCACCGGGTGCTGTTCGTACGCCTTGGGGTTATTTAACACACCGGGCTTGTACTTTTCCCAACAGAAACGTGAAAGCCGAATCGTAGTAGAAACCTAGTTGCATTCGCACCCTGGGTTAAAACCCGTATTCACGGCAGCTTATCCATGTTAAGACACGTGTCCATCTTCCCTCGGTTGCTCCAGTTCACTTTCTCCTGCATATATTTGACATTTTTCATTGTCAATTTAGGCTTCAATACAAATTGGCTAAACTCAAAGCAGCTTAAGTACGGGCTCACGGTTCTGACTGACGAATGGCACATTCGTGCATAGTTACACCGTTAGCGCAAAGCGTACTTAATATCAAGTTTGACCATGCTGCAATTGCGCACAGACATCGCATAAGAAAGATTGTAAGCACAGGCATTAGATAATAGCCGATTAAATGAAAATCTATTCCTCACGTGTTCGATCAAGCCAGGATCAAATACGTGAACTGATGTACGAGGACTCAAACTGAAGTCCGCGCTCTGCTGTTTGTCAATCCAGGCCACGTATGTTTTAACCTATTTCTATGGACATTGCTCACCTCTTGTTTGAATCGTTTCAGTGTACTGATTGTGTTCGGGACAACAAAGTGCCAGTTGTTCGCCATTTCGACCGTGTTGTACCATTGACGCATTCGGTGCTCCAACTCACCCAAATGTGGTTCATCGGTCTCCCAGTTTTTATTTAAAAGTTCTAAAAGATAACAGAGTAATAAACTATTTGAAAAATATACCAACAATGTTATAAAACTGGAGCTCTCTTATCCAAATGGAAATATTCACACAGTGTTAACCAGGCGTTGGATTCAAAATAGCCGATTATTGATGCATGTTCCACCACAGCACAGGTCATCACTGACAACAAGGAATTGTGAGTGGCTCCCCTGGTACGAAAGATCAGAAGCCGCACGAAGTCCATTGGATCTTACGTGTAATAGGAACGGAAAGTTTTTCGCAAAAGTGGACGGAACCCTATAGGAGTGATGGAGCATCGTGTTTGCGATTAAGAACAAGAGACACTAGCATCCGGTTTAGGGAGGCTAATGGTCTAAGTGACGTAATTGAACCAGGCTTGTGCATATCACCATTACTGGCGTGCAAACCATTTGGAGAGTGAAGAAAAACTGCGCAAATGTTGTGGTAGCTAAAAGATAGATGCAGTGAAGCTGAACAACCGAATTTTGTCATTGTGATGAGTCAGGAGTATGCAATGAACAAATTATCAGTATAAAGGTTCAAATGATGAGTAATGTGGCATATTAGATAATTTAGGAGAGATCTAAATGTGAAAAATGTGAGCCTCCGCTGGAATAGAAACAACGAGATGAACAGCTTGCCAAAAAATGTGACGAGTACCACGGAACCACGCCGTAAACTTGTAAGTTTCACATCTGAACCCAGTTATCCACCAAACTCCCATTGTCGTATGGAACCCGCCGAACGATCCAGGGGCTAACTAACTTAGTCAGGATCTCTCATACAATTCATGCTGAAATCCAAGAACGCCACTGATGAGCGTTGAGCTTGTGCTACTAGTAAATAGTATGGTGGATCTGACAATTTAAAAAAGACTACTGCGAAACCAGTCGAAGTCCAGATAGTCGCAAATAATCACAGATAATCACAAAACTAGTATTGCAACAGATACAACAGAATCCTCTGAATGGCGGTAAGAAATGACGTTCCTCGCGTACCAAGTCGTCATTGATACTTGTTTTGCCTCTAGGCTATTGATATGTGTCAATGAGCATCTTTGTTTGCTATGAAGCCAAAGTATATCAGCGGCTTCAATTTAGTGGATAAACGATTCTTGTACTGCTCGCGGTCTTGCATGACAGCAATGACGTGCAGAACGTCTGCTTCATCCAGTCATTGTAAGATTTGTCAAAAATCGAAACATGTTTTCCATCTGGTCGTTAGAGTTAGGTAACTTTTAAAATATGCAAGTTTTCAAACTGTTTCGAAAGCTTTTCCCGCCACAAAGACGCTTCAGTATGGCGACAAATTATTGTCATTGCAATATAGGTTTAGGACTATTCACTTCATTAATCAGACAACGAATATCACATACGTACAAGTGGGTGAAAAGAACAAACCGACTCACTCATTTCACTCGTTTCTCCTGTCATCCAACTTATCCTTGTCGGTAGTCGCACAGTCCCAGGAGGAGTTTGTCTAATGCGATCTGAGCCATAGAATGATAAATTTGAATCTCGTAAAAGTGGACTTTCTTCCTTTCGTATTTTGTTCCAGCCATAAGCTTTTTGTGGGTGAAGCACTACCTGCCGCTGAATAACACAAAATGGGAAATCACTGGGATATTGATAGTCACCTCTACTGTTATAAAATACACTGTAATATTACAGTAAATGATTAATTCCTGCTGAGCTTTATCCCAACCACAGTGGAAACGGACAATTTATGCTGGATTACTTTATTGTTTATATTCCTGAACTGTTTGTACTTATAGTGGAATAAAGGCTTGCAAACGGTTACACCCATAAAAGAACTACAAATGCATCCCACTTTTTAGGCTATTATCCCAAACGATGTGCTTTGCTGAGAAGTTTTCAGTTGTTTTTTTACAGGAAGTATCTAGCAATTGTTGTGAAATTTTTAACCACTGTATTGCATAGAATATGACCTTCACAAAACTGAAAAGAAATCGATTGTGTTGGATTTTTGTAGTAATGTGATAACGTATCACATATACTGGAAACACTTATAAGAAAGGCTATATAATAAAGTGTGTAGTGTTATTGTTAGGAGACGCATCTCCTAACGAAACAGCCAGGACATATCATGCCACCTCGATCGGCCGGCCCAGCTCGGATGGCATGGTCGTGCACGGTGGTATGGTGCCACGCAGTCAATCACATTACAGCTGTGCGGTCGAAAGCCTGTGTGCTATCTGGACTGTTTTCTCATATTGCTTTCTGAAGCCCCCTCTAACGTGATTCGTTTCGATCCGGAACTGTCGTATATGACTGCTTCATTTGATTCCCTGTGTCCGTCGGCCACCCACGGTAAACAATTTGTCCTATAATATTAGAGCATCGCTCTGCCGGTTTTATCACATCTCTTCTCATTTCTCGGTTTTGAGTCAAGCGGCTGAGCGCGTACCAAAATGGACGATCCAGCAGTTAGTTATTGGGAGGTCGATTAATGGGCAACACAATTGCGATAAGTACCTCTGCACGGCTCTAGTCAAAATGACATTATGAGTTGAAAACTCACAAATGAATGATGCTTTCACATTCTTATAGAATTTCTAGTCAGCTTCTTTCGTACGGAAGCACTGCACTCGAATTTCGTCGTTTCATGAGCCCACCAGTGATGCATATCCTTGCCAAGGCCGGTGGATAAAATCCGACTGCTTTCGTGATACAACTGTGTTGATCCTTGCGTTACTGACGTCAGATTAGGCATTACGGGGGGGATTAAATGCAACTATCATTGAAACGCATGTTTATGGCATCTTTTCACAAGGGTCTTCCTGAAACTTTACGAAAATGGTATTTTCGTGTCGATATGATTGTGCATCGAATAGATACCTTCATAAAGTTGAGTGTATATGAGGGCAGAGCAAGTCGATGCAGTGCAGAATGTACAAACTATTGTTTATCTCTTCGTAATGTACACTAACCAATATATAAAAAAAATAACAAAGAAAGAGAACATAAAACCACACCTCCTGGATGTGATATATGTGGAATCATCCAATGGAGACAAGATCACTATAAATCGGATCCGCGCTTGAATCATACGTCTGGACAACGACATTACAGTGTATACCCCAGGAAATTCCCTTGCCTGATTCTTCAAAATGATGAGGATGTTTTTCAATCGACAGCGATGTTTAGGATAGATGACATCTCCTGGATTATACCTTTCCCGTCGTGTGGCACCAGCCTGTCTCACTGATTTGTTCCACCAAGCACTTGATGGTTTCTTACTGACGGTCGATGCACACACTGATCCTGACCGTTATATCCAGTTCTGCGTGTGACTGTACGTCACCCTTAGTCCACACCTTATAACAAACCAGCTGCTTTGCCTTCTTTCGGACCTACAGGAAACAGAACTGATGACTTCGGACACTCATGTAAAACAAGGTACTAGAAATCATCCAGTCGTCTGAATCTGAGAACTATAGTTAGTCCAATTAGTCCGGAAACTGAATATATCCCCATAAGACCAACGTAAATTCATCGTTGGTGCGTTGACTGAAACATTTCATATATCTGAAGACCATCGCAAAGGGGGTGCCCACCCGGACTACCTCGCCTTCTGACCACTAAAGCTCAAGAGTTGCCAACAAACGCGAACTTCAGTTCATGGAAAGCTGGTTCATACTAAGGGTTTTGTTGACCTTCCCATACTTCAACCATGAGGTGCCATCAAGCGCCCGTTTTCCGTAGCGACATTAAATTACGTGTAAATCAGAACTTGGAAGCAGTCTTTGTTGCAATGGAAACTAACCTAATAATTGTGTTCTGTCTCACCCACAAGAGATTGATCGCCGTCTCATCCGCTTTATGCGCACGATATGCTTCGCTCTTTTCAAACAAAACGTAAAATCTCTGTGGTTTTCGGCCATTTTGTCCAAGGTAAAATTCCTCTTTTCACACCGGTCATTTCAGGTTCTCGCGGCGTTACATGGTCAGGGTTGGTGTTAACTGTTGCACTAATCGCATGGGGATATAGTCACATGATGATTGGGCGACATCCACATCATCACTGGATACTGACTGACCTAAAATGCGGCCCGACAACTGCGATATTGTCTTCGCGATGACTCATGCCGGGTTCTCGAGGCATATGAGGACTGTGCGTAACCAACCTCCGCTGAGCCAGCGTTTCAACCAGAAGGCATCATAACAAGCTAAGTTTTCCGCAGAACGTGTGGTCAACGGAGGAGCAGTCCTGTTGTCGTGGTTGTTTCGGTGTTCACAGCTTGCATGATTCCGTATTGGCTGGCCTACACCAACTAGTAAACACATTATGCATTGATCAGCTAATCAGCGTTGCGTCCATCATCCGGGCATATTGACTATCAGTGCCTAAACTTCGACGATTGGTTCATGTAACAACGATACTGCTGGGGGCTAGAGCAGCCATCGTATGGAATGACAGTGTTATCGATCATACATTCTAATATTTTTCTTGCACTAACCTGGCATGTGGTCGGGTTAGTTAGACAGGGCGCTTTTTCATACGAACTGATCTGAAGTTCCCACAATCTTTATTCCTCTCACCTTTCTGGTCGATTTAAGATTACATCGGAGATATGAGTGGTTTAGTTAGAGACTAAGTGGAAAAGCTCGCCGTCAGAACTCTGTGGGCACGCAGTCAGGTACATGTCTAGTTCGACCAGCATCTAAAGCGTGGTAACCAATTTCAACTTAGATGTCACTCGTAATTCGCTAAACTTATTCACTTGTTTGCGAGGAGAGAATGAAGCACTGTGTTGACAAGCACTTCGTTTAGCCAAAAAGACTGAAACTGCGTTTGATTGCTTTCAAAGTGGTTTTTTGATCCATTTCATCTAACACACGTCCTGTCAACAACGGTCCTTTTTACAACGCGATTAGCAATCGACTTTAGCCTCATTTATTTACTTAAGGATAAAATATTTTTTAATTCCTAAGTCAAACCATTTTGGGCTGTAGCACATGATAATCAATTATGTGGGATACACCAGGTGTCAAAAGGTCAGACCGACGTAGGCACAGTTGTGATGGGTTGAGCTGGACGTAGTTTCTACGGTTGGCTGTAGGCGCAGGTGTGAGTCAAGACAAGGGATCATGGGTGCTTTGGACCACTTACTAACCATCGTGTGACTGTCGAATAGACAGAATTATATGCTTTGAAACACTGAGTTCCCTTTATCCAGTTCATCAGGACTGCAAGAAAACATACATTGCGAGATGCAAGCATTTCGTTTATTTTCACTAGTCGGTAACCGACTGATGAGAATAAACGAAATGCTTGCATCTCGCAATGTATTTTTTCTTGCTCTCCTGAAGAATTATATGCGTAAGAGATAGCGGGTGGAGGGGGAGCTCATTGAAGGAGATGACCGATGGACAGAGTTATTTGTTAAGATAATCTCGACGGTAGACAGGATACGCCATAAGTCGTTTTTTGCGAGTTGCGCCTTATGATCGACAGGGATATTTACAAAGCGTTCCGAAAGTCATTCGCGTTCTCGAACAATATGTTAAAATTTTCATACAATGACCCGGAGTTCAGATGGACTAAGCTGACGTCTTCTATTACACGAAGATGTCAACAGGGTCCCTCCGAAATCCGCGCCAGCCGGTGGCGGCCATTAATCTTTAAGGCGTTCATTCCAGATATTTTCAAAAACGCAAATGGCTGTCGGAATGAAATGTGCACTCAAACCGTGCGTTTGACTATCATTCCAGCGACGTCAACCGCCTATGGCATGTTGCGACCGCAACAGTCTCTTCGCCTGAGCTGTTGTTTATTGCCAACCCTGTACTGTAAGATATGTGAAAACACAAAACCACGAACTCAAATACCATTTTGCACGACTGCCCGGAATCCACGCTCCTTGTAGCAATGCAGTGACAATCGTCTTGGCGACACGTCATACACAATGCAACTACACGTTTCCAGTAGACACTGCTAGCTGCCAGTCTTTCTGGTATTGAGTCATGCTCTTTTTTCCGCGTGTTCGAGTCGTGCTTTGCTGCTCACAATGAAAACTGTATGCTATACAACAAGCCGAGATATCAGAATGATTTTGCTGATCCATCAAGTCTCAGGAGTAGGTGACTACCTGCCCAAGACTCATCGTTACAGATACTTACCTTAACAGTGAACGACGAGGTTCTCGCTAACGGCTCGGTTATAAGCGTACAATGCCTAGAATAGACACCTATTTGAGATCACTTACCACTACAACATCCCCAGTGGTTCATGTGCGCGTGCCCTTATGGTAAGCAAGTGCTCAGCTCTCTGGGCTTACAGTATGCAATGCGGTCAGTACATGCGTGGTTTCAGTGCGTATTTATTGTACACAACTTTAGCAGGCCACTTCACAGACAAAGAAAACATTATGCGGGATCGTGAACTCCCTAGTTTTATGACGATCCTGTGTATGGGTTTTTAGCTGAAAAGTTAAGAGTAACTTTCCCCTCTTGTTTACCACTCTAAAGATGATGTGGTCCAAGTGCCGATCATGGTAATCGTCACATATCAAACTCACGTGATGGACTGCCGCAAAAATTTAGACTTATTTGTTCTTCAAGAGTTCAATGGGCCTGTTCCATTATGAATGAATAGATATATCTTTGCTTGTTACATGTCAAGATTGAAACGACTGCCAGAATAGATGTGGGCAAGTAACACCAGAAAGTCGACTGTCAATGAGGGGAGATGTCTAGCGGATGCAACATGTTACTGATAAACTGCCGTTAACGGTTAAAATAGAGGACACAACTACTGTTCCTTTACGGAATAATGTGAAATCTAGGGAATTCAGACAAAAATTGTTAAATGTCAAAAATTATATAATATTACACATAGCTGACGGCAATCCCTTGATGGGATGAGCTCCTTGTTAGTCCTAAGGTGTACAAAATGGATTAGTTTTATCATTCACGTACTACTGTCCTTATAGAATGTCGTTTTGTCTTTATGCTGATCCGTATTCATGGAATGTACTTAGTTGATTTTCGGTTTCACTTTAGTGTACAAAGCCACGCATACCACACTGGTTACAGTTAGCTGAACGGTCCTGTTAGACAATAAAAGTTACAGAAGAGGCAATGAACACAGCGCTAAACTTGTGAGGTAGCTCCGGTCATATAGTTTTGATAGACTGTTAACCACTTTAGACCGAGCAGTATGCTGTAGTGTCGTTAATGTTATCTTGCTTCTAAATTCTGTAAGTCGAGCCATGACTTTTAACGGAGTGTCTATTTTTGCTATCGTTCTAGGTCTTTGATGTAACCTCCATTCCTGGAGGAAATATTGTCCCATTTCGTGTAATAAAAGCGTAGTTCTGGTCAGAATCCATGTCAGGTGATTTAATACTTATAAGATTAAATTGGGACGAAACTTTAATCCAGGGCTTTCTGTGGAAGTAAATCGAAGGTACAGTGGATAGCAGGTCAACTTCAGTCTTTGGTACAAAGTAATCTTTGTAGAAAAAAGCTACGACGGCCTTTAGTTCTATCATCCCAAAGATAAATTATCGTATAATCACTTATGTTTACTGCCGAGTACGTTACGGCACCTACAGTGTATTGACTAACTACGCCCGAATCTGATCCATCGCACTTCACTCACTCGGACTACAGCGTTAAGACCACCGCCAAACCTCTATTGTGTTTCTTTGCACAAGGACCACGTGAACTTGCCAGGTAGGAGTTTGGGCAAATCAGCCAACTGACATCCTGTATTTGACGTTAATAACCTTTTGCTTCACATTTTAAAGGATAGCGTGAACCACGAAAGCAACTGCATTTATTCGATAAACTCCCGGCAAGGCCAACGGTTTTAGCTCTGCCAGTAACGTCATCGTTCACAACACCCACACGCAATGTATGGCATGAATCTCGGTCAGGGAAACTACCACAGCAGATCACAACGAGACTGGACCTTGACCCAGTGTGACGGTTTGCGTATATATTGAGCTAAACTGGGAAGTGTGGTGGCTACACCGACAGTCACCCATGCCAAACTGGACAATGATTAGAGGTTTGACAAACCACAGTTTCCTCGTCATTCAGGACGGGGATTAGAAAAAGTCTGGCATCCTTTTCCGGAAAAGGTACCAGTTTTGGTAGACTACCGCCCACCTACTGCCTCACGGTGCAGGCTTTTGAGCCAAATGCCTTAGTTGGGAATCCTGATCGTACTTTTGCCCATGTCTGGACGTCCGGTCAGTACCCAGCCCACACATAACCGTGAATACTCACAACACCAATAATTCCATCCTGCATCGGCCGTCTCGCAGTATAAACCGAGTTGCCTTATCTGCTGCAGACAGCAGATTGGATGGGTGAAAAAATGTTACTACCCACCCCTTTCCCACTGTCCTAACAAATTTGGCTCACATGTCCCTCCCAACCCCCACTTCTGGTAATTACTTTGCATTTCCCACAACAGATATAGCTAATCATGGCAATACTCTGCTGGTAATTTCCATCTCGCCATCCAGCCTCAGGCCTTCCTCTTCCCTTGCTTAGACCCAGAAAGCAAATTAATGTAGGTGCCTTCGGCGTTCGCACTTCAAAAAAGATAAGTCAACAGGCCGTTCCCACAGGAACGTTAGACTCGTTGAATGTCGATTTCCGCTGCATTTCGGAAACTAGGATCCAGAACAATAATAAACTTATGAAGCTAATAGCAACCACACTGTCTATCTGGTAATGATTATACACTTCGGGTGATTCCATGGCTGCCGTTACCAGTCAGGTTGGAGTAAATGTAGTCCTCGGTAGGATGACCTCAGCCACATTGGTAGATTGGATTCCTGTTAACAGTGGACTTTGTGGTGTCCACTTGGCAGGTTCTACTAAGGCCAGCGGTAAACGCAAAACTTTCAGAAATTGTTTCATTGTGTCTGTTTATGCTTCAACTGACTGTAGTGACGTCGACGTCCAGAGCTCCTTTTTATGCGGATCTGGCCGCTCTCCTTTGGGCGATACATGGTTCTGACATAGTCGTTCTGGTCGGATATATGAGCGCCCAGGTAGACCGCCGTGGTGAGGTCGAGTTCTGTTTGTATGTCAGGTTTCGGGTGAAATTCTGTTGCTCAGATAATCGCGAGTGATTGTTGCAGCCAGCATTAGTTTTAGGCATCGTGTGCGTCACTGCTATACTTGGCGTCCGTCTTCTCCGAATCAAGCCTGATCTCAGATAGACTACATAGCTGTTAGTTATAGGTGGCATGGCTGCATTCAGCACTGTCGTTCTTATTGGAGCTCATACTTAGATTCAGGTCATGTGTTGGTACCTTATCGTCTCGTACTTACCTTTGCTAGACAACGAGCCCTTACCCCGACAGCATCGACTGACTGCTGAGAAACTGGCTATACCCTCAGTAAAGCATAAGTACCAAACCAGTTTACAAAGCATACTTAGCCGTTCTCACCGCGAAGATCCCCACATCTGTTGGTATCAGATCTCCCATGCCATTAGTGAAGCAGGTAATATAGCATGCGGCACGGGTTTTCATGAGCTGAATAAGCATTGGACCTCGGAGAAATCCCTGGAGTTGTTAGAAGCCGGACGGAACATTACATCTGACAGTGCACATAGCCGTAGGAAGCCGAAACGTAGCCCAAAAGCTGATAGTGAGGCTTGGTTACAGGAGAAGATTAAGGAAATAGAAGCCGTTTTTGTTCCACAGAACACTAGCAGACTCTTCAGGCTTATCCGTGTCACTGGTCCCAGGCGATCATCTGTCCGTGAAGGTACCAGCGAGCCGAATAAGACACATCCACAGTAAATTCAGGAGAATACGGCTGCGAGCGGAACACTATGAGGGTCAGTTTAGGTGGCCTCCTAATTTTACTTTATCGCCACAACAAATTCCTAATGTAGCATCATGGTCGATAGATTTGGCGCCCCCCAACGGAGAATGAGGTTTGGAATTGCACTTCGGCTCTCAGACGTGATAGAGCTGCTGGTACCGATGATCTCATGCCGGCACTTTTCACGGAAGGTGAAGAGGCGTTAGTAGAGGCCTTGACGCAGCTACTTAAACTTGTGTGGACGACGGAGACCGTCCTTCCTTGCTAGGGTCGATCGATAATAGTTTCCACATTCAAGTAAGGAACTCGTGGCTCTTACGAAAAATCATAGAGTAATTAGCCTGACCCAAGTAGTTTCTAGGACTTGGGTATACATTATGCTTCGTCGATCCAGTACAACTCAAACGCAGATCTGAAAAAAAAACAGAGATGGTTTTGCCCTGGCTGGAGATGTATAGATGACGTTTTTACCATTCGCCAAATTCTAGAGCAGCCTCATGTGTAACACCGGTTAACAATGGTCGCATTCCTCGACTACAAAGGTGCGTTCGATTCGCTGGATCTATCAACCTTTTCAGGGTCACTCAAACGTAAGGTTGTACTGACCAAGTGTGTGAACATACTGTGGGCGCTTTATTCCCATACCTCAGTTCAGTTTAGGTCTACAATGAACTGCTTAACAGTTTCAGCAACATGAATGGCGTACGTCAAGGTCGTCCATCGTCACCATTATTGTTTAATCTTGTGATAGAAAAAATAATTGAGGATTATCTGGGACATTCACAGAATGACTGCGTGCACCTACTGCCTAGTGAAAGACTGATTGATCTTGATTATCCCGAAGACGATGTGTTGCTTTTTGACACTGTCCAAGCAGCACATACGCTAGAGGCTATTTCGCGTTCTGTTAAATGTTTCGGAATGCGCTTTACAGACTCAAGATGCAAAGTGCTTCTGCGAGAATGCTCTGATTACGTAGATTCAGTGTTAGATGATGAAGTCATGGAAGTTGTTGACCTGGGAAGCTGCGTCAGCGGCGGCGGCGGGAGTGTAGTGAATGAAATAGAAGTGCGTATCTCATGGCTAGGGTGGTATTCGTTAATCTGGGGCACCTAAAACGAAACAGAGACATCTCCCTGAGGCTTAAAGATTGCGGATATAACACGACAGTGAGGGCTATATTACCTTACGGCAGCGAAACTTGACAGCTCAGGGTAGAAGATGTAAACCGTCTTCAGGTATTTGACCACCGATGTCACCGTTCAGTCCTTCGTATCGATGGCATCAGCGGGTAAGCAACAAGGAGGTTAAGAGGCGGGTGTTTGACACTGATTTTCAAACGAGCTCATTTGTCTAGTCCTTACATTTTCACAGACTTAGACAGTTAGGTCGTGTATTATATCAAGGATGACATCTAGTCGTCTGCCACACCAAATACTCTGCCGACGCTGAGGTCGGCTGGTGCAAGGTGGAGAGATAACAACGTGGCGTACAGAAATAAAGTAGTTCATCAAAGGATTGGCTACTGTAGGTCGGGATCGCCTCCCAGGCTGAGGACTTCGCGACTCATAGAGTCGGTGGTTGGAGACATTAGGTGAGATGGCAGCTAACTGATCTCAGTGGCGTTAAGGTTGTCGTTGTTTGTCCGAGTTGTCTGTGAAGTGAGTGCACTTAATGACATGAGGCAGTGAAAGCCGTAAGGAAACTGTCATTCTGATGACGCCTTACTTTCACCTAAAGCCCGGTTGTTGTGTTGCAAGGTGTAGGTATCTCGATGTTGAATGTTTGAATACAGACAAAGCTATTTTTTAGTACTTAGGTCTCTTTTCTTTTCCTGGTTTTCCCTTCTTCTTTCTTTACAGGGTTTCCTTTTGCGCATGGTTGTGTAACGGTTAGGCATCGGCGTGGACCACTGATATACTTTTGTCTTTGATGATGATGACAGCGGACCCAAAAATTCTGTAGCACAACGGAATTGAACGTACGTACGCAACCAATCTCAAACAGTCCTCAGCAGTACACAACATAAGACGAAATGCATCCAATCTCCAGGACTTGCATTACTTTATACAACATATAAATAACAGGTCAGGACACATTTCCATGTCAAACTCCTGCTTCTCCTCTCGATCATTACGTGCTTCACCTAACTCGATACAATTATGTTCAGAGGATCTCAAATGTGTACAACACTTGTTATACAATTTCTTGCATTATAATTGATGTTCCACTATATGTGTGTCAGTTTATAAATGTTTCAACCTTCCGAGTATTTTCAATCAAATCTAGATCACTTTTTATCATTTCATTTCAGCTCTGATCTACACCAGTGCTATCTGTCCCCCACGAAGTTGAATCTTTCAGCAGTGACTGAGGCATAAGCGTCTTGTAAAAACCAAGCTTTTTCGCATACAGTTGATCAGAGTGGCCACCATCAAAGGAGTGGACAGCTGCTTGGACCTTGTTGAGTCTTGTCAAAGTCAGAGTAAAAGTCAAAAAATCTACTCGTGAATGAGCGGCAAATTGTAGACCAGACATTCACTAGGAACAATGCCGTTAAAGTTCGCTGTTGTAGGCCCCCCAGGTAAGCCTGTGAATTACTTTCCTTGGCTATTGCGCTTCCTTTCCTACATCGATCAGCCATTCGTGGCTAACCCACCGGTGAGCAAACGCCCAACATAGTCTCAGAAAAGGTTGGGTGAGGTTCGAACTCTCGGTCAGCTTGGTGCCGCTGAGACCTAACAAGGTCGAAACAGTTGATCACCACTTCGTCGATGGTCACTGGGACCTAATGTTTGTCAAGCCCTTCATACAGTCCTTCTGGGGTCGTGGTAAGGTTTGCAAGTTTGCAAGCCAACCATAAAACGGTCGATAGGTTACAAATTATGGGTGAAATTAAGTGCAACAGCTAGGGAAAGTTAGTTTTTCTTGTATTGTTTTACCTAGTGAATTTATTTGCTAGTTCTGTTTGCACATACTAGAACTTTGAGTGTTATTTTCGATTTTCTTTGGTACGAAAACTGAAGAGGCTAGATACTCGAATGAGCGCTACTCCACTGCTATTTCCATAGTGTTACAAACCTTGAAGAAGTTAAACATCCGAAAACAGTCAGCGTATTTATTTTATGGTAGCTTGGATTGTTTACACTAAAGGATAAAAACGTGTAAACTTCAGTACATGAGTATTTCATTTCAAAATCGACTAGTCTCGATTGATACGGTCAACACTATGTGGTTTCTTTATATAAAACTAATTTTACAGGCACAAGCAGACGAAAAACTATAGGTATTGATTGATGTTGCCAAGTGAACAAAAGTAAAAGTGAATAAAAGCTTACAGGTGGTAAACATGGTGTGAAGAAAAATAATTGGAAAACGCAATAAAGGATGCGTCCCAGTTTCATATGAAATTCAGCAATTCAAATCGTTAAGAACCCGGTAGCCGTTTGATCGGTCACGCGACCAGGTCTTCCAACAGCAAATGCCTAAAGACACAAGAAGAATTTAAAACAGATGAAATGAAGAGATGTTTTCAGTCAAGGTAATCGAGAAACAGAGGTAAGAATAGGAAACATCCGTTTGGATGATTTTACTGTTGACTACACGAATAACCCGTAGACTTATTGGATGTGTTGCTTCTTCAAACAAATAATGCTCTTGACCAAGTAAACTACAAAATATGTTAGCCAAAGTTCGTTCTGTTCAGACAATTTTCTATTTTTGTGGATTTTTATTTAATGTTTGGGTTGGAAAGAAAAAATTAACCTAATATCTTCTACTAGATTCTTGAAGATCGCTTGGGTGAAAATTTGTACAGCTGAAATTGGTTTTCGGAATTATTTCCACGACGAAAAAAATCGGTTTAGCTAGCATGAAAAACATCGCTAAAAAGATTCAATTAGGTTTCTATTTGTGCGCATTGGAGGGACCAATTATTAAATAAAAGACAGAAATGACTGGTCTTACTTTCTTCAGTTTACGTTTTCGTTCTTCGGCCAAACGTCGTTGTCGGTTCCGATAGAACACTGTCCCTGGGCCATATTCATCAATTAATGGACCTCGTTTCGGAATGAAATCCTCATAAGTGTTCGTTTTGCGGGTCTCTTTCCGGGCATCACGAGCCCGTTCACGTTGTTCCTCTTGTGCCTGAAAAAAAGTTAGGAATTAATTGCATTTAGTGAAATATAGGACATTTTCGGAAGTGTACACTTAAGATTTTCCAATAGTCGCATGATTTTGATCACTGATGGTGCACAGTCTTATCTTCATACAGGGTTAAACTCCGACAACCATGTTTGTAAAACTGTTCTGTTGGCCTTATATCAGCCCAAAACGAATCGTTGTATCTAAACATTCAACCGAATTCACTCTCTAATGATTCGGAAGCCACTCTGGCTACAATGGTATATGCGATGATCTGATCATTTCTGGTATAAGATCATTAGAGTATCGGTCCATGTACGGAAAACTCGAACAGATGATTGGTTCGAACAGACGCAAATCAAGACCAGTCACCAGTCAAATATATTTATCAATAATCCAGAAAAATCAGATCTAAATGGTGATGTACGCTGAGTGATGAAACTAAACACAACGACCAACACCGTGTTACAAAAGGAACATGATCAGACCGAACAAACGGTCCGTCAAAGAAATGATTGAACACTTTTGTATCTCTTTTGTATAAGCCTGAAAATTTCTTTTTAGTAGACATCGATTAGAGCCCAGTGGATATTCTGATATCGTTGGGGAGACTTTGAGCTTTCAGCACACCAGCCCATCGAATATCATAGCCGAATAGGTGTGCATACCACTTATAAAGTGTAATTAACTTGCGGGTACTCGAGTTTGACTTTTCTTGTTTTGTATGTCTGAATACAATAGCTATGAGTCACAACAAGTTGTAACAGTTTAAATCCCAAGATATTTATTTAACTGCACTGACTACCTGGAGTGGAGTTAGCTGGCTCAATCATTCCCGTGCTTGGTATTTAGGTTGTAAACGTTTCCTCACCAAACGAGGTGAAATCATCAGTGCGTGAGTGTTTCAGCGTATAGTTTCGAATATGGCTGAAACACTCACGCACTGATTATGTCACCTCGTTTGGTGATGAAACGTTTGCAACCCAAATGCCAAGCTCGGCGAACATACCAATACCAAAACCATCAACCAGGCTACGAACAACACCACCATTGTTCCCAACCATCAGACAACAATCATTCCCGTATAGTTGTGAACAGCTCGACATAATTTAACACAATTTGTATGATAGCTGGTAACGTGTGTCCTCCAAGCTGAATAATTACTTTTGACCCATTTGGAACGGCATAAAAGTTTCACTCACCTGTTTCCAGCCAAGGTCCTGCAGTCTCCATAAGTTTTTCCCCTATTGCAACAGCAAGGCTCCCACATTCAATTTATCTTAATGAAAATGGTCCGTAGAGTCAATTTTTGAGTGAAAATATGTTTGTTTATTCAAGCTTTGAACAGTTTTCTCATCAAGGTTATTCCACGCTACACAGTGTCCTCAAACCAGTATCATCGCACAGATGGGTCAGAAGTGTGTTACTCTAATTAATGTAAACAGCTGAATTTCTGATAGCCGTGTACTAAGCCCGGAAATTTGTGCCCTAAAAATGCGTGCGGGGGTCCACCCTTTTTGATCCAACTGTCACTGCTGTAAAACCACTCAAGTATTAATAAATCTAGCTGTTGTCCTCATTGAAACTCCCATGTATTCCAATCGGAAACGTAGGCAACTGCCACCTTCTATATGGCTCATATTTTGTTCATCCACACCTGTTAATCACCGCGCCGCAATCTCCAGTCTTTTATTGTGGTCTCTAATTTCCCACTACCTACTCATCTAAAGTTACTTGCTAGTTGGACTATCACCTCGCATACACATGCTATCTATCTAATAATTGCTTATCGCCATACCAGTAGACCGTTTAGAAAGAACCGATTGGAAAGGTACCGGAAACCAACTCACTAGATGCGTGAGAAAGCTAGGAATGAATGGTGACATCAATTAGTATGGTTTACAACTTACTTTGAAAAGTTTCCATGGGACTATTTAGTTCTGTGGTGTTATTTACCAGAGGTGATCTTGGATTGATCCGAACAGGATTTGATTGCACAATGATTCTTCAGATATTTTCGTAGAAAGTGCAAATGATAGGCGTATACACACAGAATTCATCCAACACCTGCTGATCTTTGTTCATCGTATTCATACTGTAGTCTTTCTCAATGTTTTGACGCGTAAATAAAAACACTACGTTTATGTGACATCAAGTCTAGTCCAAAAAACATTGTACCAAAAACACAACATCTGTGACATTCTGATCAAATTAGTTTCACCCTCATATCTATTCTTTCGAAAACCGTGTTAGTTTGCATACCGTATGGCCGATTAGAATGTACAAAATGATCAAACCGTCCTACTGTACTCATTTCTTGATTTCTAGAATAGATTTAACAAGGAAGACACAATGTTCCTCCTCAAGTGTATTAATATATTGGTTCCCGTGATAGCAGCTTTGTTACAGCTGCACAAGCTAGATTTATGGAATATGGCTGAGGACGCTAACCTTTAACTGTTCTTCCGCATAGCGTTCAATTAGATGTTGAAACAGCGGAATTCTTCTGTTCTGCACGCGATTGCAACGGGTAAGCAAATTAGCTTCTGCCTTTGATTGCAACATTTTCCAGCCATTAGGATTGCGACGGCTGTTGATTAGTCGATCAAAGTTTTTTGCATCCAACACGTAGAATTCAGACGGATGAATGCAAACTGCTGAATGGCAATATGTTGGGAGACCAAACCCATATTCCAATTCACCTAATAGTGGCAGAGGAAATAGTGATCGGATGTCGATGAACTACTGAATAATTTGATAGTAGTTACACATTTCAACAGCAATATAAAGAGTTGTGGAACACAGCTAAACGGTTGATTTGAACTAAGGATGACACCTGATTACAATTACATGATGATGTAAACATAAAGAGTTTCCGTTCGAATATTTATCCAGATTTCTCTGCCTGGTGACGAAACGAGCTCGGGGTGAATGATTCTTTAAGAATAGGACATTGGAAGGCATAAACCCTAGTTCACATATGGATTCTCTTGATGGGTATTAAAGTAAAACAGACAACGAGAATGACCTCGCTTATTCAACCGATAGGGTATATTGATGACAAAAACAATATTCATGAAATTCCCCCTTTTCATCTAGTCTAGTGGGCATAACTTCGGCTAGTGGCATGTAAGTTTCACGTTTGAATATCACTCCGGTCACCCCAGCTAGATACGTTCAAGCAACGACTAAATCGATGTAGAAGAATGCTGGTATGTATGTGAGCCCCGAAAGTCGACGCTCACTTCACCCGTTTATCGAACAGCAAATGAACGGAGGGAAAGCTGTTATAAACTATATGCTAGGCTCAACATTAGTTTTAGCCATGGTCTAAAAAATACCATGGATAATCTAAATATCAGGATGAGGTTTGATGATGGACAAAAGGATATAAATTAGATTCGAATGTAGTTGTGGGCGTATCTGTCCTTGCACCCATTGTTTTCTCATCAGTACCAAAAGAGAGCAATATGAAAAACTGTCACATTACTGAAAATTTCGCCAGTTTGTGACAATGAAAAAGCAAAACCGTGTGCGCTTCCATTATGTGAAAAAACCGCTGTCCAATGATTGCGCACCAACCATTCATAAAAGAGCTCGTATAATGGTAAGTTGTCTTGTTCCCTCACTGTCACCAGTTTTCTGAGTCATCATTCTAGTAACAGCAAACATTATTCGCATACTTTTGAATCTCATCCATATGTGGCATGTATTTTTGCTCATCTAAAAAACATGGATGTAAGACTGTGGATTTAGTCCATCCGATTCACTGGAACAGAGAGAAGACACATTATTGGGTAGTATCCCGTCAGATGCCTATTAAAATGGGGGGTGAATGTATACGGGGACTTTCGGACAAGAAACAGCGTTTTGGCTAGCAAGGCAGCGATCCGAATGCGGCTTACTTGCTAAAACATTGGGTTGAAAGTAACACCACTCCAGATTAATCAGGCATCGAGCAACATGCGTTAGAGTGAAAATGTATTTAGTGCATTCGAAAAGCTGTTGAAAATGAAGTAATGTTCTGTATAAACTCTGAAAATAAACGGAGACTTAGTGAATCTTTTACAGCTTTACGGAGAACGTTACTTTATCCATAAACAGTCCGAAAACTGCTCGGTCGACAGCACGACACCTTACCCACCCCACGCATAGTCCGTTATTGACGTATGTTTCAAAAACGTACAAGGCAACCATCATCCCTCAGGTATACTGTTCGTTAAATTGGGGTCTTGGTAACTTTTTTCATTCCCAACGTTGGAAATTATCCTAAAAGCATATCGGTTACAGACGATAGAAGAGGCAGTGAAAAATTCGCTACGAGACATACTGAGCACCATTCAGCGTATGTTTCGTAAATCGCAAACACTGAGGGGGTCTTGTAACAAAGAGGGAAAAGCATATTTTGAAAAAGACACGTTTGATTAAGACCTAAGTGAACCAGTACATTTGTCCGAAGATGGTTAGCTTTTTGATAGGCTGAACGTATGATAACAGATATAACAAGTAAGTCAGCCAAACTATACACCTTTACTTCATCTGATATCAGCAAAAGAACTGAAACAAAATGCGGATGAGTGAAACTTCGCATAGTGAACGAATGTTTTGAAACATACCAAAAACTGCTCCTTTAGAATAGATAGCCAGCTCCAAATGTCTCAGCCCGTTTCGACGTTCGCTGGCATTATAACCGAGCCTTGAAAACGGTTTTTGTATAAGCCTTTCTTTCATGTGTTCCGTTTCCTCCAAGCTAACACGAAACGGGGAAGAAAAGATATCTAAATCTGTTGACACTTCTATTAGTCGTCAGGCCGGTTCATGCATTAAACCAGTTGATCAATTTGTACTGGCCGTGAGACGAGCTTACAAAATGACGCACTAAACAAAACCATGTTGGGCTTAACGGTGTCCACTCAACTGATCAGGGTGAACACCGCCCGATTCACGGTCAGTTTGCAAAGGCTGTAGCCAAGTGTCCAAAATATGAGGGTGTTGGGTCGCCCTATTGTGCTCCTCGACAAATCTGTCGGATTTCTGATCTACTCCTAATTGATGAGTCTAAAAAGTAGTAATTTATCGTGGATTTCGGTTTTTAGATAGACAGCCAGAAAAAGGATATTTTGTGCCTGTAAAAACAACCGGACAAAATCGCCCGGAAATTACTGACCGCCCATCAAAATCATTCAATCGATAAAATTTTTTCTCTTCCAGTATATAAGCGTTTAACTTAGGGACGGTCATCAGAAGCATTTCTCGAAGTGGTGTACGGGGACACTTATCATACCACATTTGTTGTGTTCGGTTAACCGACGGGGACACCGTTCTTACTTGGCTTTACCAGCAAACCGCAAGTCGCATTTGCCTAACGTCCGGCTGTTTTCAGTTCTTACTTAGTTTTTTAATCAATAATGGAACGAATGAATCTAGTTTTGTAAAAAGGCAGGAAACCCCTGTGGCCGTGACACCGACATTTGTCTGAACAGTGTATGAAGCACTAAATGGTCAATCAATCTGAGCTGTATTCTGGGTTGTAGCGTGGACACCATATGTAAAAATGAGGCTCAGGCTACATAGTTCGCGTCTCTATTTCGAACAAGAAGAACGTGAAATGTTTGCACGGACATCTTACAGGGTGAAATCAGCCAGTTCGAACCACATTTAGCCGAGACGCATGTCTCCAAAAATGACCAGATAGTCAAAAAAGAATTGTCAAAATATCCGGACAGCAGGTAAGTTTTGCCACTATCGTACAGCATTGAAGCCATCAGTAGAGTTATCGCTCGTAGAACTTCGAATACGGTTGTAAGTGTCTATTCTTTCAACACATGCCCAGTAGTTGTGCCACCCATTAAGGATAGCTTGCATGGATTTAAACAGGTTGTGTTGGAAGAATTATATTTGAACTGTTGAATAAGGCTCGCGAATGGTCTGAGAAAACCCACTTCCGGCGCGATCGGTTGATTGATACTGGTCGTCAAATAAAACCGCATGAAACCTTCCGAAACATCTGTAACGTTCGCCAAGCTAAGAGCTCCAGGAGTGCATAGGATCAATGGCTATCGGCAATTCGGGCTATTGTTATCAGAGTGTACAGATGCCTGTGCATGCAAAAGTACTTCCTACAAACCCCTCACCACCTTTGGCCGATCACCCTCATGCCACTTGAACTCTGAACAAGCGTAAGCCACCTGCCACCGGTGAACAAGTGTCTTACGGCAGCCCAGCGTGACAGTTTCACGTTCAGCAACACGTCTACCTTCCTCCAATGGACTGATTCGTCTGTAATTTATAGTCCACATTTGGCCTGCTCTAAGTTTTGTAAATAATTCATACGTCTTATGCATGTGTAAAAACCTGACGAGAACGACCGAAAATAGCTGTACATAAAATTGAGCTTTTGTGAATATGGAGACATGGAGCCTATTTCGAAGTACAGAAGCAAACCTTTTGGTAAAAATGATGAAGATCAGTCCATCGGGTACAAGTAGATGCTTTCAGCTACAGTGGCAAGTTAATACTACGAGTTTTGAACGTTAACTTGGGCAGTCGAAAACAAGGACTCAGCAAGAAAACTAGGTCAGACGTCGTTGATTTCAATTCGAGCCTCAAATGAATTACACAAAAGAAAATGAACATCACTCACACACTCAAGGGATCCAGCTGAGCGTCAGTCAGTTGCGTTCCATCCCATCCTAGTTTCTTCTCCAAAGATAAAGCTCTGGACTTGGGTGCCTTGTCCGGAAACTGCTTTTGGTGCATGAGTATATCGACTGTGGCCAAAACTTGTCCTCTTGGCAGGTTTTTTAACGAGAAAACAAATGAGTATTTTTGGTTAGAGCACGAAAACGGAACTTCAAAAGTATCAGTTGTATTTATTAAATGAAAGTTGGCTGAACAATGTATTAGTCAACGTCGTACGGTTTCGAATGACCGAGACACAGTTTTCATGGTTGTTTGAATAGAACTAAGGGCCACTCATATTGTTACTTTTAACTGTATTGAGCTTTTTTTCGAGTACTCACACATATGCACGTGAGAACAAAATCATGAAATGAACGGAACCTAGAAACAGCCAGAAACAACATCAAATAGGATGGTGCGGTGTATTTCTGGCCGTATCAGTCTCTACATAAGTCACATTAGAAGTTTCAATTACTTCGCGAGCATCTTACGCGAAATACTGGAGAACTATCGGCTCAACTGGTCAGAAAGTGCTGATCAAGCGTTTGTCAAAATCCAACAATTGACGAAGAAAGAATCACTGACTTTGAAAGTGCTTGTGACCAGAAAAAGCTTCGTTACTGCAAACAAATGCAAGTGACGTAGGTACCAGAGCCATACTGAGGCAGAAAGACGGGGTTGTTGAATATGCCAGTCGGGTATTAACAACTATCCAACGAAACTACTCATTGACAAAGTAAGGGTGTTTGGTAATAGAGAGAGAGATCATAGTTACTGGACTGAAGGTTTCACGCGCAGACTGATCACAACTACTTGGAGTTGACTCTCGGGAAAAACTCACTGGTTCGGCCTTACGATTGCGTGAAAATAATATTCCCACTACATTTATCTGGGAAAGATATCTGTGGTCAGATTTACTCTTTCGTGTGCAACAAACGGATGAGGCTGCACGTGGACTTTAGCAGCATTGAACCGGAAAATGATTCTAGGTTACAAGCAGCAAAGAGGAAAGATACAGCGTTCCGAGAAGTGACTGGTAAGCTTTGTTCGAGATGACAACCTCCGGAGGAGAAAGGAAATTTAGGACTGGAAGCCATCAAAGTGCACTGACTAGACCCGTGGCTAAATAGTGTCGGAATTTTAATGCGCAAACTGCGGTATGGAACAGGCATCCCGGCAGAGTTTAGAGGGACACTTGTGAAGGAAAGTCACCAGTTGACTCGTACGGGAAGCCTTCGAAATCACGAAATTCTGACAAGTGTTTGCTGGCTAAAAATTAGGGATGGTGTGAACAGTCACGCACTGGCGCGTCAGAAGTGTCAGCTGCTGGGCGGCAATAACCACCCGAACCAACACCTCCACTCAACCGATCTCAGCCAGTGAAATTGGGAGGTTACTGCTGGTGGGTGTAACTAGCCCCCTTCCAGTAGCCACCTTCGGAAACCAGTAAATCGTCGTCATGACGAAACATTTCACACGATTGATTGACGCAGCCTCTACACGCGATCAGTTTGCAAGAAGTGTATGCACAGCGGTGATGGAATGGACCACTGCAAATCACGGAATACCACAAAGCATTTTGATTGACCAAGGCGCGTGCCTCGAAAGTGAAGCACTAGGTGACTGTTTGGAGCGTTTGGGAATCAATAGAATACACACAACGCTATACCATCCCAAATCAAACAGACTGATGGAAAGAAGCCAGCGCACGACCAAAGAGTGGTTAGTGGCGAAAGGAGAGAGCTCGGAAGAGATGTTATTATCGATTGTGTTGGCCCACCTCTTTTCACCACATGGAAAAACAAGGAAATCTCCTTTCGAGCGCGTGTCATGCCCGTTAGTTGACCAGAAAATTGATTTATGGGAAGACCAATGGATGAGTGCGCGCGAACTAGTAGAAGCTCGTGGGGGTGACCAATCAGAACCTGACAAGTGCTCAGGAAGTCTTCAAGGTGCAGTCAACTGCAAATGTTGAGGCAACCGGTTCTAGTCTGGTACGATAATGTGCAGAGACCATCACGGTCCGGGCGCAACAGAAGCAGAATCTGGGAAACTCCAAACAAATTGAAGAAAACCGTGTTTATTAGTGGAACTTCACAGTCTAGTGTATTCGATTAAGAATTGGGAACATCAGCATCGGGTTCACGAAAGCGGGCTACAGGAATGTTATTTCATTCCGGTCAGAACAGGATGCACACCAGGTGTGCCAACATCACCAAGGTAGGTAATAAGAAAGCGAAGAGACCTTGAGCGACTGTTGCTGCAGCTAGAAAAATCTCTGAGCGGGAAGGGTGTAGTGGGGGTAAACTATCACGCCAAGCGGAAGCACGTATTGTACATTGCAGTAACTAGAGTGCAATTAGTCGAAAAATGGTGTTTCTCATACACGAACTAGTCACTGTTAATTGTGACCTTCTAGGATTAGTGTCATGTGCAAATGCGTGCTTCTGTTCAAGGTTTTGTTGAAGCATGTATCACCTGTGTTGATTTTATAAACACTCTTTAGGTTCACAACAGTGGGCTTTACACTGTTCATTTGCAAGCACAATTATTTTGATTGGTTTCATTCGCCTTTGGATTCTAAACGAGAACAGCCGCATATCATGCCAAGTAGAGTGAATAAACTTTCTGTGTGCGACTTGACAACAACATTTTGTTCGAAACACTGAATCCTCTGGAGCGATTTGACTAGACTAGTCAGAAGACAAACTACAATATGGATTCATTTTGGACACTATCGGGACTAACAGGTGACTAACATGAGGCCAAAAAGCAACAAGATCTAAATAAAGTGTGATACTGTTTCACATTGCATCATCTTTTTCAATCTTGTTGAACGCTCACAATCTGCTCTCTCTTAAGCATGTCAAAGCTTAACTGATTAGCCGTTGACAGCCCGTTCTGTGGTCACAAAAACAACTTACTATCAATCTTTATTCACCTTGAGTACAACAGTACACTTATGACGTGGGTCGATTTGTACCTTCACTCATTTCACTGCTAGTCACACATATACGACCTACGAGCGTGTGTGAAGTGAATTCATGTTGTAAACACTGTCCTCTGGTAACACTTGAACAGGTCGTGGACGTGGTTTTTTTCTTCTTCAAAATTCAGTGTACTATCCTAACGCGATTGAGGAGTGTGTGCCCACAGATACTAGATCACAACGCGTGAAAGAGAACCAGTCATTAGTTAAAACAAAATAACAGGCAAAATTCCACCACATGCAATATCAGCCAAACCGGCAGAGCAGTGTAGACAGATGCCACAATTTCGTGTCGAGAAAAGCAAGCGGCTTTGATCTAGAAGGTTGTTAAAAACAAAATCGAAAGCAGACACCGGGCTTTTTTATGATTCCGAGTTTTGCCGTACTGAAGACCTTCTGGTTTGGTCTCAACAACTAGCACAGCAGTTGGCCTTGGGTCAGCCGGAGGCGGACGAGAGAACGCACGAGTGATCGGGGAGAGAACGGTTCATCCAGGGCTTGCCACTGGAATCATCGGAGGTTTGGATGGTTAGATCTCGTGACATCGCCGACAATGGCTGACTGGTCGGAATCGCAGAACGTCTGTCCATGCGGAATACTAGAAGTTAGTGATTTCGAGAAGGAAATTGAACGGTTTTGGAAAGTCTGAAGATGAATCCGAAATCAAGAAAGCCACAAACAAGGTAGACGCATGGGTCCAACTACTTCAATCGCTGTTTTGTGTGTAACGGAGTAAGGTATATGGCCCGCCATTTTCATGACAGACGTTTTCCTTCTTATCTCTCTGTGGCACCAGGTAGCCATGACGGTAACATATGAGTAAAAAGCACTTAACGAATAAGAGCAAAGAACACAAAGACAGTAGATACGAGGTTAAAAACAGTTATTATTTATCATCCAACCAAGCATTTGGTACGGAATCGTAGTAGGAGGACTGAAAACTGCGAACGTCTCCCAACATGGTCATCTGTCACAATGTAGCTATTTCATCTGAAAATTCCGTTCATCTAGATGGACAAAGTACGACTCAGGTTGTCGGTTTGCGCTCATCCTCAAACGGACATTCAATATGAAACACTGGGTTCCCTTCAATAACTTCATCAGCGCAGAAAGAAGACATGTTGCGATATAATGAGAGTAAACGAAGTGTCAACATATCGCAACATATGTCTTCTTTCTGTGCTGAGGAGGACATTTAATAACCATTTTATCCTGTCAGATTTCACTCATCAAATATAGAAAGTTCGGATCAGCTTCAGACCGAATCTTTTTCCACCGAAAGACAAGCGTGCGGCCACCAGTCGATTGGTCATGTGGATACCGCATTATCGGAAAACAATGAATGAGGAATTCGCCTAAACTCTGTGCTCCTGATAAAATGCACAACAGTTCCTCGAGTTGAACCGCGCCTATCAAGTCAGCAGGACAGTGATCAAGAATTCCGCGTCCTAGTAGTCATATTCAAGCAACTTTTGCTGTGTTCAACAATTTGTTTAAGAATTCACAACAAAAACAGTTCTGAATTCTGAATTTCTTTTACGGCCTTCGGTAGATTAGATAGTCGCAATCGTTCTGTTGACGCTATCTTCCGAGCCTGAACGAAATCTTCACGTGAACATCTTATGACATTTTCTAGCTCAGCCTGGCGATCGATTATCGAAATGACCGGATCACAGGTAAGCAATTACAATTCAACCAATCGTGTTGTTTAAAGGTTTTGTAGCCACCAATTATGTTCCTTAATCCTGCAGTTTAAAGTGGACACAATTTGTGTAAAGGAAAGTTTCAGAAAATTTTAAAAAAAACGGAGGAACGGAGTTAACAGGAGTAGCACTCTTTTGTTTCAGAGCAGTACTCAGTTATGTTAAAAGGCCCTTCAGAAAACCGTTGTTGGGACGAACCTTTGATCTCTGGCTCTCCTGTGTAGACTAGCCGACAGACAACTCTCCAGGATCCTGTAGCAGCTACTGTATGGCCAACTGAAAGCAGGTAGGCGAAATCCTGATGAGATAGAATGATGTTACCCAAGTAAACCTTTCTCATTGTGATATCGATCTGGGAAGACTTAGCACTGAACAGAAACGTCCGGGAGAATACGATCCTAACGAGCGTCCGAAGATTCAAGCAGCGGTAACTGAACTGCCGTGAATGCAAGCGTGCGGTTCGCAGAAGAGCTAAGGTTGATATAGGTCGTGGTAACGTGACCATATACAGTTGCGGTAATGAATGCGCTGGCCATTTTGGACTAGTAGGTCATCACCAAACTCAAAGCATACCGTCAACAAAGAGTGCGTCAGATGCAACTAAATCAAGTCAATCACACAAATTTATTTTGTTCGTGTCAACAAATAATCACCGTCGTTCGTCAAATCATCTGCTATCCTTTGCAAAAGCCCGAATAATGGTGGTCTTCTAGTTACTCTATTTTCGCCTTGTATGCTGAGGATTTTGTTTTGTATTCGGTTTATGCTGAAATTCGTGTTTTTCTCGTTCATCCTATCTGCAGTGCGATCTGACATGCCCCTATGGTGATCTACTTCTCGTCATATATTTTTGATATCGTTCTTCCCAGCTTAGATCTTAACATTGGAGTCTCTCTATTATTGTCTCCGAGAGATAGGGGTTCCAGTTTCACACAAGGTTGCCATCTGGCTAACCACTATTGGTCACGGAATCACGAACGCCTCCACTCTAACATCTTCTGGCCATATTCCTTAGGGTGTACACTGAATGTGTTGAGTGTGGGTGGAACGACAAGTGATGCAACACAAATCATTGAACTGAAACGTATGCCGTCAACCGTGTGCGGATTTTGATGAGTTGCATGTTCGGTAGTAACTTGGGAGAGATTTCCGTTTACTGTTGTTCAACACGTTGATACTGGGAGCAGAGGGGAGTGCAGTACGAAGCCAATGTTTCCAGTTAATGTACACTAGTTGAATCAGGTACCCCAATGAGGGTAGCAATACATGTGAAGGGTAGCGTTCGAGTTCTGAAACAGCTGGCTGCTAATTTTCGTAGAATTCAGTCTGTCGTTAATTGATCTTGTTCCAAGAATAGTTTGTCAGCATCGCTATGGCCTGTGTTGATGATGTTGGGGCAAACGAAACTGAACGGAAACGAGAGCTACTGCATCTTGAACTACTCGAAAATTATGGAACAAACACAGAATCTTTTACTGGGACGAAGAAGCCAAACCATTGAACCATGTTTTTCATGCCGCAACACAAGCGAATACACTTCGAAATCTCTTGTTCAAAGTTGTGTTAACCAATGGGTCTACAGTGAAAACTCAACGGAAATAAAGTATGTTATATACTGAGAAGGGCGATAAGGTTCATAAGGTATCAACTCGATCATTTATGCACCTGGTTCCGTTTCGATGTATGCGCATACACAAAAGCCTACTGTACCATGAGCCTGACTCACTTTATAAGGAACATCAGTCCGTTCACTGGGTCTCCTTGGCGAATAGTGACAGCATTGTACGGAAGCTGAATCTTTTGCAATGACATTGCAACTTGACGTTTCATGCTGCGTAGCCATCCGCTAAAAACTGGGCATTCGTCCACAAAATCATTTCGTCTTCGAAACTCAGCTAAGTGTACTTCACGTAGTGATCGGTTGTAGGTAGCCCGGTTCACGACGATCAAATCAGTGCGACAGTCCGCGATGATTGATGCATTCCGAATGCAATCCTTACTGATAAGTGCCAGTTCACCAAAGCTGGCACCACCCTCTGCATTAACAGGGGGTAAAAAGGTTGGGAGTGATGACCACTTGTGTGGGAAGTTTGATAATAATGCCCTATTACATATATGTGACAGTTAAGTCAGGTAATATATCTTTCAGTAAAGTCAGGGGTGGGTAACGATATTGACACTAAGTGCCTTCTAGAAGAGGTTATGGAAATCAGGGTTTCTGAAGTCGTAAAAGTGTGCATTGCACTCGACAGCTTTCAAGAAAATTCCTTCGCATATTTTTCGTTACAGTGGCAGTCGTTTGAATCGTCTCTGCTATATTTACGCAATCACTAATACGACTTGATTCCCAGCTCGAGAAGTAGAAGACTTCAGCATTAACGTTTATTGGGAACGGGTCAAAAACGGGATCACAGAGACTCTGAGTACACATAACAGTTAACTAACATACAATGCAGGTCACAGGGCAAGACAGACGCGACGACCACAAACGGCAGTCATGGTGCTAGTACGGTTCAGTTTATGAAGGTGTCGACAAGAAACCATGAAGAAAATAGTTCATACTGATTTAGCAGGTTTGAACTGAAAAGTGCAGCGTCCAGTTGCACAGATGCAATTTGGCTGGTTGACTGGAACAATGCAGATCCACCTACCCGCTTCTGAATCTGTTTCAGGCAGTGTGGACTGAACTACTCCAGCTTCAATTCAAACAGCTGACATCCAATGCTATCCGTAGGTTTGAACACTCTCAGAGGATCTAGCCCCGACTCTGGACCGAACGGCATTGAGCGATCCACTTTGCCTGCTTCGTTGATGTGCCTTCTAACACTCACCCTATTTGATTCACATCTAATGTTATACAGTTACTAGAGTAAATACTTTTGCTGGTCATTCGCACCAACCGACGGAGCAACTTCCAGTTCCAGTTCAGTAACGCAAACCTATCTATCTTTCTGTATCTATATATATTCATGTGTATCTGTAGATACATGTGCTTCACAAGACCCTTGTTTTGTTGATTGAAGATCTTGCACGTAGCCCAACTTGTTGGACAAACCGCAGCATGCTAGAAACAAGTTTAATAAGAGCAAACCACTCCAACGATTGTTAGTCAGGAATATTTTTCTCAAAACGAAGTACGAAGTTGTCCAAACAACTTGTTATATGAGGACGACTTTCCAACGAGGGCGTGAGTCACTCATTTAACAGAACCCACCAGGCGGCGTGGGTGGATGCATTGTTTACTACCAACTCTGTGATGGTATCACACACCATAGACAACTTGCCTAGGTTCTCATAGTTTTTCCGTGCTTATTCTTCTATCTACTGTTCTCAAACGGGTTGCCATGGCCAATCTACAATTCGGTTATCGAAAACCTCTAGAAATAGCCTGAAACTACTTGGGAAAACCCAATTCCGGCGCTTTCGGTTCTCACTTGATTGACGCTGGTCATCAACTGAAGACAGTAAAACAGTGTAATCTTTTAATTATTTAAGTTAAAATGTTCACTCATGCTCTTAATGTCTACACTAAACAATTCATCCACAGTTGCCCCCCACCCCCTCAAAGACAACGTAGTAGCCAATAGTGTATGCTATTTTTGTCCTGTCTGAACAATCTGTATCGATAGTTGATATGTGCTATTCACATCATCAGAATCCGAACAGATGCAGAAAAAGGTACTTTCCGCTATTTTTATGACCTGTTTGTCAAGCTAATGATCAAAGGTTACACAAACCTCAAGATTGCTTTGTGTTGAACTCGCTAACTGATAACGATTAGTGAATTACCATCAGTTCAGACAGGAGCTCATGCGAGCTGATGTACGCGTATACTTTTATCAGATCCACTATATCGAAACGTAGAATGATTTTGGTAATAGACAATCGTTCGAAGTTGACAACACAGCAAAATAACTAACGAACTGTCACAACCTCACAACCGAGTTTCCTGTTCACTTCATAGCAGTCTCAGTTAACCAGTCCTATACCAAAGACCAGTCAGAGCTCAGTCATGACGACGTCATTTTAAAAAACGTGGGAACAACTAACTTTGTCACGATCATGGTGAAACACAGAACTGTAACAGTATCCTGGTCTGACGAAATAAAATTGTGAACAAAGTGAACACTGTCTAAACGTTTTGAGTGATCGAGTAGGTGAGACGTAACTCTTAAAAATCTACCCAAACGAGAATATTCTATGATAATTAAGAATGTCAGTCCCTTCGTGACTGTATCGCTTCTCTCACATTTCATTCTGAAATATAACCAGATTTTACTCTTCGAAAACCTCTCAATCCATCTTTGACCTTCAAACGTAACACCTATCATATGAAGCACTTTCTTTTTGGGATAGCTCACCTGTGTAGTGCCTATGCAAGTGAGGTATCAAAATATTGTATTTTAGCTCAAAGTAGACATATGGATCCAGTCAGGCTTTGCGAGCTCATAACACCGGCTAGCCCAATCACAATGGCAATCACAAACAGGTGGGATGGTATTCAAGTATTTTCCGATTAGGGTGCCTAATTATGCACACAGTAAAACCCACTCTGCCGGGAGTGCACATTTGTTTAAACGGTTAAGATGAAATGTTTCATACTAAAGGCACGCACATATACACTTGAAACAGAGATATCTTGAAGCTCTAGAGAAGGGAAGGAGCACTCATAGTCAATCACAACGCTATTCTAGGCTTAGGCTGTTGGGATGATAGCACACCAATCTACCGAAACATCGGGCAGTTCAATGTCGAGTCACGTATACTTGGTTGGCCTGACGAAAGACCAGGACAAAAAGACTGGCGTGAAGCCGTGGCGCAAACATTTATCGCAGGTCGCCGTGACGTTGGGTATTTTTACATTCAAAGAATGTAATCGTATTGGATTGTGTCACTTGATCATTTGCTTCTGTCGGTTTGTCTGCGTGACCGAAACTTCATTTGACCGGGTTTCTTGCATGGGCACGGGGGCATAACTGTCTCTCGCCGTTGTTTCATTACTAAGCTCATAATCTACTGGTAAGTGGCACACTAATTTAAATGTATTTGCTTGTTCAAAGCTAGTTAGGAGGCTTCTTTTTGAGTGGCTGAAATGAAATTGTCAACGATATGGAAATTCGAAGCAGTGTGCAGCAATCTTAATGATTCAGACATTGAAGCAGAATTCGGTTGGTGCCCCTTTCACATAGTAACTGATAGAAGATTAATGCCTACGTCAGCTGTAGTGCAAATATCAGCGAAATCCAACCAGGTGGGGTCCAATTTCAAATCATGTCGTGAAGTCATTCATGAAGAGCAACGGATGATGGGAATACTTTTAAAGTGCTTGAAAAAGTTAACACACCCACTCACAAGAACACACAAGTTCTGTCCCGGCGCTACAATCTAACAAGAGCATCTGTTCAGAGGAGTTTGACAACACAAAAATTTCGACCACATATTGATCTACTCCAGTAATGGCTCTGTCAGTCGTCACGTATTTTGTTCCTCGTAATTTGAACAGATGGACCTCCGATAAAACTTATCTGTTCATGAAAGTATCTTTCGTTTGAACGGATTCAATTTAAAAACTTCCCACTGTCTAATAAAAACTTGAAGCAGCTTAAAGCGACATGGTCCCAGTCCAGTCCCGAAGTTATGGTTCAGGTTAAAATTCCAAGAATGTGTACGATACTTTGACAGGAACGTTAACGATGGGTTCTAAAGTGGCATTTTAACAAAGCATTGACATGTTTCATGCTCCTCGTATTTGCGAATTTTGTAGCACACTTTATCCTCGTTTTTAACCAAGGTCTGCCTGCAGACCGCCCTAACATACTGCCTGAAAAGGACGGTGCCCCACCACATTTGCAGCTTCCGCTCGTGAATCCTTGAAAAACTTTCTGTAGGCATTATGGATGACCACACAGAATGTTTGACACAGATCCGTTGTATTCCTTCTTGTTGGGCCAGTTAAAAATCACTGGGTTAGCAGACGAACAGGAATTAAAATACTCCAGTACTTTGGTATGCAGCTACCGCCGTTTACGAGTCATATGATCGGAGTTGACACGCCTGTGTTGGCCGCGCCCAAAATGACCGGCAATGAGGCTATGGGGCGTGTCGAGCGTGCTTGCCTCTGTGACACTGGTTCAACCTGGATTATTTCACACACACCCTTCGTCCCTGGGCTCGGTTAATTGACTAAAGCTCAAGCGGTTGGCCGAGGTCCACAGCGTGTCCACTCTCAGATGCGCGATTGGATGCTGTGTCAATGTGACGTCGTATAGAGGGTGGTGTGGGTAGGGAAATGACGAACCGTTTCAGTAGGTCGCCTATTTGTTTTACAGATTGAGTAGCCTGCAGGGCGTGAACGCCGTCGCTTCGTGATTAATTATTTGGATTTTCACACAAATTGAACACCACCAACAATTAATCGCAGCTGTCGCATTCCCATAGGCTTTCCAGCTGTCCCCTTTCGAAAACAAGCCCTAGAACTTGGTTTTTGCTCTTGTTAGTGCTCGCCAGTAGTGTATCACTGCCGCAGCCGGGACTAGAACTTCAACTGCATTTTCATGATGCAACCGTCTTGACCTCACATTAGGCTCGACTAAATCATATGTGAACGCTCAGCCAAATTCTTTTGTGAGCAATGCTTTGAACGTAACAATTTGAATTGGTTTCTCCTAATGATCGGGTAATTTGACAATAGGTAACGGACGTCAGTGAAATGAAGCCGGTGATGAGGTTGCCGCTGGAGCACGTACAACGGCATGAATGAATCTACCTTACTTGTTTTGTTTGTTTGAAATGGTCAGAACGCTTCTGTGTTTGCCGAGCCACCCACAGAGGCTCACAAGAAACTTGCTCCCGTTTCACAATTGAGCATTAGTAGACCGTCTTTAAAATTGAGGTACCGGCAGTCACAAGAAAAGTGAATGAGATTTTTGCAACTCATTACTGGTGTCTATCCCAGACAGCGCTCTGTGAACTCATTCAGTAGCGCACTGATAACAGGAGGGTCAGTGATCACAAAAGCACGTAGATATCAATTCAACTAAGCTATAGTGATGAGAGCGAAGAGGTCGCTAACATGGATTGCCTTTGAGTCGGCTGCAATTGTTTAGTTAGTTCTCTTTGGAGTGACGTACCACCCACTCATTTACGAGATCGGCAACCTCGGGCAACTAAAAAGAGATAAATGGACATCAGTGCACAAGAACATCTAATATTCAATTCAAAATCCAGTATGAGGCAAGGGACACTTTTAGCAATGGACGGTCTATCGATGACCAGTCAGTACCTAAACCATTTATAGGAATATATCAATCAAGTTCATACCGAGGCAGATCTGAGAACATCGTCAAATGGTGTAACGGTGCCTCCATCTTTGTACGGAGTGTTAACATTTGCAAACCAAAACCAATCCAGTTACCATGGTCATATACACCAGTCCATTTTGGTCAACTTAATCGACTTTGCCTAGTGCGCAGCAAAAAAGATACGTAGTTATTGTGCATTATAACATGTAGGGAATTGTTCGTTTTGAATAGCTGCACAAATATGTGAAGCAACCTTTGTTCTATCATAGTCGTAAAGTTTTCTTTCGCAACACGAGGGTCACGTGTGTGTTTACATTAGACATTGGCATTCGTTATCTAGCGCACTTTGTTACAAAGTGCAAACTTTCTGTAACGCACAAAGAAGCGTTCACTGTCACGTGTAACAGATAAAATTCACAATGGTTCCCTCAGAGTAATTTTTCATCGTCAACACTCAGCACTGAGTCTTCTAGAAGTGTTACATTGGAGCCATATCACTTTGAATGTACCAAGTATCCCACACTCTATGAGATTGTGAGATCGTTTAATGACATTCAAAGTTTAATAGTTTGACTGTGCTTCAATTGCAGTGTGAAAGAAAGCTGCTGAGTCTTGTCCACGCCAGATCCTCCTTAACTGGGGAAGCGAGAACTTGGTAACGAGGGTTTTGTGATGAACTGATCCAGAACAAAACCAGTGTACACAGGGTTCCAAAAATATCTGTTTCAAGGGTCAGTGATCACAAAAACACGTAGATGCCAATTCAAATAGGCCACACTGATACTAATGAAGAGGTCGCTAACATACAGAGAGATGGCAGACAGAATATGTTGTGTGAACACGAGCAAATTTACACTCAGATAGTTGGAGTTGCCCTGTTGTCAAACCATGAATGGAGAGGAAACATCACCGAATGATTGACGGTATCATAAAAGAACGGGGTTGCATCTCATGGGGTTGATATCCTCAGTTCTACAGCTTTCTCCTGTTGTTTATCAGGAGGCCACGATCATCAATATCTGAGATCTTCCTTTCTATAATACTTTGCCCGTTATTTTTATACTCAGTTTTTTCCTTGCTGTCTAATTAACGATTTCGTCCTAAAGTGTCGTCAAACGGGCTTAAAAGTACATAGCAAGCTGACGTTGAAAAACACATAACCAGGTATTTTTTTAGTTGTTTGGTGCCATAACTATTTGACCAGCGTCATGGAAAGTTGATTTCAGACATTCTGAAATAAAATGCTCACTGGTATGAGGAATTTTCAGAAAAATTAAATAGAACATTTTAAAAAAATATGCTGTATTATTACACTACATTACTGGTACATAAAAAATGGAGGACAAAAAGTAGCCACTTTTACCATGAATTCGGACAACGTTAACCGAGTTGCAATGATCGCTTGCTATGTTAGTTAATATAATCTTTCGGGTCCGGGGGATTTTGTCCATGATAGTTGGTGGGCATGTTAACGAAGCTACTTGAACTGAACATCACAGGGTCAATGAGCTACGGAATCAGCCAAGCATCATGTATTAGTGGAATAAAACAAGATAGGGGTAGAAATCAGTTCTAACTCTGATTTGTGACTGAAAGCAGTTTTATCCATAATCCGTTTGAAAAACTGGTAGAACGAACGAAGATTACTAGGTGCTTTACTGCTGAGGTTTATACAAACAAAAGTAATCAAACAGACCAGGACCTACACATAAACCTGTAATTGGTTGAGAGTCCCCCGAGTACTACAGACCATTGGAGACGAGTCTCGGTTGCAGTCTTGTTGCAGATACAACACCAGCTCAGAATAGGACAAAAAACAATCAACTTGACCATGATCGTCTATTTTCTCCTTTATGATTCAGACAGGTAGGCACTTACTGATTTCAGCGGTGCGATAGATAGCGCACCGATTCTGTTTATTTTGCTTCTGAACTAATCATACAAGCTGAACACGCCTTGTGCGAGTCCAACATCAATAAATTCGATAGGACTTTTCAGTTCTGCTTACTGTGAGGTTAGTTCGGCTATTGTTAGCACCCTGATCGCACAATCACAAGGATTGGAAAGCAAATTTTGTTCCCTAGAAGGGTATGCGGTACTGATGGATTCTAATCAAAGCGAAACTCAAATCTACTGCTGTCTTTCGATATGCGTCGACCGAAATGCGTAATCGAAAACTATGACATCAGTCGGATGAAAATGGTGTGCCCTTTGTACACCCGTCTGTGCCAATATCAGGTTGGTCCAGGTCACATGACTCTTCGTGATTGGTTGATTAATGCACCGTCTGCACGCGTTCGCGGTTTGCTTCCGGTGTATTTTTCACCGTTTCACTGCATGATTGTCTTCTTTTTGCATGGCGGACTACACTTCTCCCGTGTGTTACTCCTCTCACTTCTACAGTGATGTCATCTTGAAGCACAATTCTCTACTTCTGATGCTACAGAAGCTGCTTTTCTAGAGCACACAGTCATGTACCAATAAGACCATTTGATTTTTTTGCCACAGTGGAATATCTGCGTGACCATCCTGAATGCGTTCTTTTTTACTAACTAGACACAGTTCGTCGCATGAAAACGTTGGACAGCTGTCCGCTAAATTTGAACACCACACCTAACCTGTTTGTCAACAGCACCAACAACGATGCAAGTACACAGACTGGAAGACTGGTACACGTGAAAATATTAAACTTACGGTTTAAAAAAAATATTCAGAATGAAAGTTTTCCGGGGGGTGAACATGATATTGGCAGAACAATTATTTCGTGATGAAGGGATCTGGATAGGACTGTATATATGAAACTAGTTAGGTACATGTTGTTCAGTCATTGCTGCATGCTTCACTCTGCTGCGACTGAAGATGCACGAATAAGAGGGCGCTTTGGTTCTATATAACTTTTGAAGTTAGGCCAAATACTGTATGCAAAACGAATGTGTGAGTAAGAATTTTTGTGTACCTAGAACTCTAAAACAGATAATAACTGTAACCTGTCTAGAACCGACTTCTCCTGTCCTAGAAATCTCGTTACCAATCCCTGACATATTGCTGTATTATTTGGAAGAGATCTGAGACGAACTCAACATCGAATCCATAATAGCAGAGATATCTATTCACCTGATGAAAGTGAGTTAGAGATTTTGTGTTGTAGAGCGACCGGATTCTAAACTTGTCACCACACAGATGATCCGATGAATGACTGTGCCCATAAAACAAACGAGGACGTTCTGTAGTCACACAGTTATGCTGTGCTTGTCAGAATGCCCTGGATCCAGAGTACTCATAATGGTGTTCTACAGTATACAGCACTTGTTCATTAACAAAAAGCGCCGTGGTATCAGAAGCAAAAATGATGTGTTTTAGAAATGCGGAATCGGTAGATACACGTAATGCTGCTCCTCGTCTGCTTCACAAACCCTGTTCTTTCGTTCTCTTTATCCTCAAATGGCTGTGTTAGCCAGGGAAACCCTACAGCACAGGACACCGTGTCGTGGCTAGGGCCATTTTACCTCGTGTTCTGAATCGTACGGACTCCCATCGCGCTACGGTCCCCAATCACGTGACGCTAGCATGGGCCCGAGGTAGTCACTTTTGTTCTGCTAGCATGCCCATGCCAAGCGGGGCCAACGGTACAGACGGAACATGCGGATCCGCAGCGCTGCCGCATCACCCCGTCCGGGATGTAGAGCTACGCGTGATTGGAGTGGGGTTGGTTACAGGGTAAGTAAATAAAGTGCAATGTGGCATGCAAGCTGACTCACAGCTTATGATGGAGATTGGGTTTGGGACAACAGCAGAAAAAGCTATGCAAGCTTAAGTAGTGGAACTAGTCAGTCGTTGGCCGTTTCAGTTTAAAATTCACTATGGTTTCACGGACTATGTGGCATGATACTATAGTATAGCAGCCGTATGACAGTCATCTTGATTACCTACTACACGACTATACTCAGTTTGTGGTGACCGACGTGGAAACCGCCTTAGTGAAGAATGATGAGCGTTTCAGCCCTGACAAGAAAGACATGGACTATCTTGTTGTGGTATTTGAGGCTACTCCAACGTGTCTTAGAAATGTGCGTGAAAACCACTTACGCAAGTTCCCAACGTGGTTGCCAAATTTGGTTCTATTTGTAGCTTTCTTCTGCGCCGCTGCTTGTGTCTTCGCATCAACCGAGTCCCCCGTCTGTTGTGCTTCTGCATCGTCTTGTACGGCCTCAGTGTTCACGTACACGGAGACTTTACCCGAGAGAATTATATAGAAGCTAAAACATTGTGTAACCGAAATAAAATTAAGGTGAGCATAGATGAATACCCTCATGAATACACTTGATTACCACCGCGTTTTGTTGTAATCCCCGGATAACTTTAATCCAACTGGTTACGAGACATTGTACAGATTTTCCTTTCCTAAATTAATTTCCACAACAGTCTTTGTTCATTTCTAATTACTTTTCAGTTATCTTCCAATTGTTTATCATTTCTTCAGCTCCATTCCCTACATGTTTATACTACTTTGACTTCTAATCAGCTGTTTTCATCACCGTGGCATGCCAATAAAATCTGTCGAGCGCCAAAGGGTATACTGGTGCATGTGAACACACTTTGTACATAGCAACTCGTTAACGCTTCACGGTCGGTAAACACACGTCAGTTAATCAGTTCATGATGTGAAGAGAACATGGTGTGCTCGATGTTATGGCAATCAGATAAGAATGAACAAAATAGTGATATACGGCTACTCATCCGTCTGGGCTAGCACATTATAGTTAAAGATTTTAAGCCGCGTGCAAAGTATCGATTGCAGAGGTGAGGATTGGAGCAAGCACCTGCTGTGTCACTCCGTTGAGTATATCGAACAGTTTCAGTGCTTCTGCGTCAATCGCTTAAGTTACTGGCACAATGATATGACAACCCTTCGGTTGCCTTTGACAGATTCTGATAGAAAATCTCTTACAGAAGTCTATTCAATAGCAACCCGGAGGTCAAATCTTGTTTTCTAAGACTTGCTGTTGTCTTATTCGTATATCTATCGGAACTGATTGACCACGGTTACTGTGGTAAATAGGGTTCACCAATCTGTTCAGCTTTTCACTCGACTCGGCACACTTCCACTGAGCTCAACAGATTGACCGTTAAGACCAAAAATGAGCGGTTTTTTGATACTTAGAAGTCAGACAGATGTCAAGATCTCACTACTAGGAGTGAGTGGTATAAGTTTGCATGCAAACTCAAAGATGAGCAAATTGGTGAACGTTCCCATAATGTGAGGTGATGGTGATTCATTCTGTGGACTACCCGTCATCTGGTGAACTAAGAACTGGTGGGCTTGTCTTTCTGGATCACAACATCAGCGGTTTAACCTCAAGGACTTAGTGAATGAACATTTGCCTCCATTGTTGCTCGTTCAAACCGATCGGACAATTTAAGATGGCAGTGCTCCGACTGAAAAAAAAGACATTGTGCGGGGTGTAAATCGTCCTGCAACACGAACTACTTCAAGACTTAGTGGCGTTTATCTTTGCTCATCTGTGTACACTACTTTGGATATGGTGTATTTTGAGGTGAGGGAGTAGGTTCGCATAGAAATCGATTGGGCGAAGGGAAACCAGGCAAGTGGTGTTGATACACAAATATCTATCATGTCCATGGCGTAACACATTCAGTTAACCGACAATATGGAGTGAACCATCCAAATAGCACAGTAGTAAAGCTGGCATTTTTGAAGCTGGTTGCCCAACTTCCGGGTGATGGCAGCCTTTATGACTGGTGACTAATAAAAATGTTAAAGAGTATACAATCAGTGAATCCTTTTACGCCCACTTCGGATAGCATGTACACTTTTGGGGCAACAACTCAAGCTACAGAACAGTGAGATTGTCAGTTACCGTTGTACTGGGGAAGTACTTTCGAGCTTTTGAAAGACCTACACAAACGCGCTTTTTGTATGACACACTGGCTGTGGTTGAATAGATGTTTCGGCACCCAGCCATCTCATCGGTTATCACCAATCCTCACTGAGTACAGACATCTATGTGTACGCATGTTTTCCCGGACTTTTCCATGTTATGAATTCTAAGTATTCTGTGTTTTGTAAGGGTCTGGCGAAACCAATGAAGACCACACGAACTGAATCCGAAATGGTATGTACTAGAAAGTTAGGTTCAAGCTTTAGAAAAACAAAGAAACAACTATCAATCCATGTATACTAGTGTTGGTAAACGTAATGTGGTCACTGTTCGTGCTAGTATTCCCGTACGATCGATTTAACACAACAATAAATAGTTTTTTCGATTTAACGTTTGACTGAAAATCGTTATGGCGCACTTTTACAAGTATTTTGCTTCCATTAGTAAAACAAGCAATGCAGTCACTCGTAAAGTATCTTTTTTAATGTGAATTTGGTGGCTCATAACACAATAAGACCGCAAACCACAACCAGCACACTACTAGGTTCAATCCGTTCTAAGACAAGCTGAACTTGTGTATCGACTAGTAACCATGGCTACGACCTCAAAGTGAGCAAATCCAGTAGCGTCCAAACCGCATGCGTTATTGAGCCAATTGTACGAACTAAACTCGTTAGATTGCCAAAAAGAAACCCCTTTGCTGGACGGTAAAATAGAGCAGAGCAGTCGACAATTATGCTATCACTTGGTCCCGTCTAGATTTGGTTATGAGGTGAAGTGGGGCTGTTAGAGTGATAGATATCAAGTTGAAAAATGTTTGACGTATAAGCCACCTTAATGTTGCAGCCTAGCATTTCACAATTGCCAAGAAAACACACTAGACTGTAAACTGCAATATGAAAAGGAGAAATTGTGCAGGGAATGTGGATGTTATATTGTGTAACATAGAGAACAAATGGAAGATGACATAGTGTTGTAGATTTCGTTCGGCTGTACTTAAAAGTTTGATTTCTGTAACTTCAGGGCTCAAATTTCATTCATGAATATCTTTTTTTACCTCTTCGGTTACTCGTTTGATGTCACAAAACCTCTAACCCGCAGTTCTGTAACGTTGTTCTCACTACGATCTGCCGAATTCTGGCTTGATTGCACATTCAAACGGTATTGCCTACTATAAACTTCACGGTAGAGGTTTGCAGATTTTTTTGTAAACGCTCATCACGTGTGATCGAGTATGGTATCACCCGATCGTCACGGTGATCAATTCAGGTCAAATCAAACTGCTTAATGCAACCCAATAGGTGAACTTTTAGCCGTTTTTTACAAACGCACATCTTCAGAAGATTGAGGACTCTTCAATAAGTGTCCTTTGATGAGAATACTCAGCGTAACCGTGAAGCTCAAGGGCAAATTAAAGAAAATCGGTCGATTGTGACAAATAGCTAGTGATCAGGTTTTGCGGTTGGTTCAAAAATTAGAAGGCTGAGTTTGTGCAACGGGTGGGCTAAGTGAGGAATAGCGGAAGACTAGTAAGACCGAGTACGTGTTTTTATGGGGATCTAGTGGAAGGCATGGAAAACATACATAAAAATCCCAATAAATAAAGTAAGTTTGGTCCGATAGAATTTGTGCTAAAAATTATCCGCACATACTGAAGTGATGAGAAACTAAAACACCGATGAAGTGTTCACGGGGAATGCCACTGTAAGAGGGTCCGGTGAAAGATACAAAGCCGTTCGGTAACAAAACAGGGCAAATAACAGGTAAGCAGTGCATCCAGTGGAGCAGCACACAAACCTTAATAGAACGACTAACCAAGTGGTGGTGAGTGGAGAGACAGAGATTAAGCACCGGACATAAAACGAAAGCCTCCGGACTTTGGTGTGAGTATCGACAACATGAAGTGACCATGTCATGTTATAAGTTAATCCCCAAAAATATTTAACAGAAGGTAATCCAGGTAACTGTTCATTTATTTATATGATTGACTCCTGTTTACAGGCGAAAACAAAATGCTAACCCATTTGAATGTGTTGAAAGACAAACTTTGAACTTTTAAGAAAGAATACTGGAAAGCTGGAGTTATCTAAGTTTACTGAAACTCAGAACTGCGTACGGCATCCATCTTATTTGGATCGAGGGTCAACAAGATTAAACGACTGAATTGCATTCGAACTAATCAACTATCGCCAACTCGACTGGTGAGCGACTTGACCGGCTTGGCAAGAATATCCTGAATTTTCTTCTGTATTAAAAAACGTCTGTCACTATTGCATTTGAATCGCGGGGTTACTTGAAGCTGCTTTTAGGGCACTGATGCGTCATTGTCGGTTCACTTCTGTCTGCACATCGACTCGTTTTGAGCACCGGATTGGTATATCAAAGAAATCTAGCGGCGAACTTGATTTGAATAAGTTCGCGGGAAGAACACAGGATTTAGATCCCACACGTTTCCAAAAGGGAGGATTATTTCCTTACCTATTCAAATGGGTTGTACTTTGGTGTATCGGACGACGCACACCGGATGTCCTAGGGTGAAACACATTTATCATGCAGTATATCGCATGTTCCATTTAAACTCTGCTCCAAGTCGTATGTAGTCCAAAACCGCGAAGTCTCCCACTACACAGACTGTCTCCTTGATGCCTGTCGGTTTGGCACCAATTGAGGAGAGTATCCATTGATTCTTCTCCCCTTGTCTGCCATCACATACTTGAAAATGTTTTCAAAACACTCCTTTTAGACGTTCACTTATGGAACTTGAATGTACTGAGTGCCATAGGTGCCGTGAAGTCCAATAAAGTGCACCGATATGAAGTGAACCCCGGTTTAAGAATCAAGGACTTCCTGAATACCATGACAACTGAAAATGTACTGTAACACGCAGAAAGTAACAAATATGGGTATGCTTCATATAATACCAGCCTCCAATCATCTGTTGAATGCATCCACTAAACCGGAATACGATAGCCTGTTGAACGGTCGAACAAAACCGATATGCATAAGGTGCAAGGAGGTGTAGAGTGGAGACCACAAGCGCGTTTCAATTCGCAGCGGTGTCCTGGGTGCTTGTCCACAATTTGATCACGAGCGGACCATGTCTTCCAGTTGGCATTCCACGTAGAAACCTATAAGGGCAACCATATGTGAGGGTATTCGTACAATCATTACTAGCATGCCCGTTATGAAGCTGTCGAAGAACACAATTCTGGAGCGCTTCAAAAACAACCACGCCAACAGCAACCAGAAGGCAGGAAGCAATTTCGGACAAGGAAGCACCTCGCCTGAAAAACGGTTACGGTTAACCGCCGGAACGTTTGACCGGTCAACCACTGCAATAACAGAAATCTTTTTTGCAATACCCGAGAGTAGGAACTTTGAATAGCCCTAGCAATCCCACTTGAATCCATACTTCTCGCTCAGGGAATAAGGTGAGGACGTGGGACTGGTTCCGATAGGAATCTCTTATTCATGGTGCATGAACGCGGAGTTAACTGATGTAGATCTAGAAGAGACCCAATTGTGAAAAATCTGGACTTCCGCTGGATTCGAACCAGCGACAAAATCATCATGCCCTAACACGGTAAATGCTCTACCAGTTTAGCTACGAAGCCACTACAGAAGCTCAGAAATTCCAAATTAGGACCTAGTTACCCACCCAACCAACTCTGTCATGTGGAATCCACCAAATAATCAATAATTGATGTAGATCTGTATTCAAACAGTCAGAGCTTATAATCAGTTGACACAGATAGCACACGAGTGTTGCAATATAAATAAGGACGTGTAATATCATATTCCCGACGCTTCTGACAAGATGTTAAGCGCAACCTCCGACATGTCTGTTATTATATATTGGTCACATCCTATTGATCAGTTTTTCCCCAGTCATTTGCAGTATTCTTATTGAAATGTACAGGGTTCGAAAACGTTTTTCAGCGCTAAGTTAGTTCAACAATATCTCATCAATTGACTTCGACACTAATCGATAGTTTACACCGTGTGATCAACTATTTTTTGTACTTTGAATTAACAATTGTTTAGCGTAATTTTCAGAGCGTAACGGCTTGACAGCTTGTCAGATGTGTGAACCGCTGTTTGATCGAAACTCTATTTCAGTTATTTCTTACCCGTCACGCTAACCTAATAACAAATAGGTGATTTCAACAAGTTGACCTGATTACACTGTAATGCTTCTTCATCACATACATGTGATTTCGATTACAACACTCCTGAGGAAGGCCACCCGAGGTGGTTGAAACGCAGAGTATTACACCTTGCTCGTAACGTTGTGTTGTTCCCAATCTGTTTATCAATAACATGTTAAACACGACGCCCAAACTGTTCAACTTCATTCGTACTAAATTTGGTGCGGATATCTTACAACAGAGTAAGTGTACGTTGGTTCTTTTCCTGACTACACTTAGTCGTTCTCTGCCCCTTCGAAACGATTGGCGAATGGCAAACGCCTTGTAGTGAACCATTTGAAAACAGCAAAGTAACTGTGATGGTACAATTCGGATCAAACGTTCAAATGACTAAGCAAGAAATTAAACGAACCCTCAGCGTACAACTACAAACTCAAACCTACTTGTATTGAACCATACTTAGCAATACTCACTCCACGACTGGTTTGGTCAGTGTTTGGATTTAGTTAACAGAAAATGTTATTATGAACTGAAGCACATATATACTTGACAGTCTGACCAATGGGTGTGGTTTGAGATAAAACGTTACAGCGGTGACAGACCATGCCAAGATCATAAATGTAGTCTCGTCGATTCATGCTAATACAATGCACGTGGCTTCCAGACCACACTTTTCGAACCTGTTCTTGGTAAGTCAACTGAAAGCTCATTTTCGAGCTATGGTTGTTCTGGCCTTATGTGAAAAGCCCATGGTATTCACCACTGCTGTTCTTCCTGCCCACCATATACAATGATTGTGTTAATTATGACGTCGTAACTGGTGAAGTTGAACTAATTAAATGTTAGGACCATTTTACCCTAAGTCTCCAAGTCGATCATTTGTCTCAGTCACTGTGAAGGATAGTTATCGTCTTGTGAAATCATAAAGTGAATTAAGGAAGTTGGTTAATTCTACGTTACCACCAGATTAACTGATATACGGCTTCTAAACTTCCTTAAACAATGCAGGTAACTCCGATCGACCACACAAAAGAAAGACAGATAGTGGTCAATGTATCCAATCTTTATCAGGTCATAGTCTACAATACGGAGGTTCACAAATCATATCTTTACGGCATTGGGTAAGAAACAAAGGTTGAGTGAATGTTGGAACAAATTTAGTATTTTACACTGCAAACAGATTGTGTAGAAAATGGAATTAGGCAGTGGAACAAAGCGCAAAGCTATCTAGCACCAAAATATCTTTTTCATACAGTAAGCCTGGTTGAATATCTTTTCTTTGGATTCTATAAGGGTACTGTAAGATATCGTATGCGTCTTATTATACACTACCTACTATATAATTTTACCATTAATAAAGTTAGTGTTGATACTACGACTACACGGAACAAATTGAGGTCCATTTGAATATTCTCCGAGACTGCCAACATATAGCCTGCCAAGAGGGTTGGTAAGTAGTTCATTAGTTAGCAAGCTGTACACGCTAAAATTGGACATAAACAGACAGAGTTTGATATAGCTGTGCTTCGGTGGATAGAAACAGTTACCAAATTTACTAGAATTTGAAGCATGTCAATAATTGGTGTTCAATTTTCCTCTCACCACGGGTAACATTTGCCAGTGTTTTGATATTGTATCTCGAATGGAATATACAGTGGAGATAATCTATGCATTTCAGATGTCACAAGTACACCTGTGACTTTGTACGACAATGGTCTGGTTTCTCAGAGTGGATTTGTATCAAAAAAGCTTAACGTTAATCCAGTTATGGTCAATAAAGTCAAAACCTGCTCGTCATAACTGATATTTCTATGACCGTTGGCCGAGGTGATGTGCTTGGACTCGTAAGGCAAAAGCTTATTGGTCCGATACCTTACTGTGTGTATCTCTACCCCATCAGCTCAAACAAGAACGGAACTGATGAAGTATTATAGATTCGAGATTAATCAGTATGGCATTGTATGGCAGATATCAATTTCCTGTAGTCGTAGCCAATACAAACGGGTAATCTGAAATGAACTATGTTCATCCACAAAAATGGCCTTATTTCATTTAGAGGATGATTTTACGGTTTTTTTTATGAGTAATAGTTTTTGCGTAAAACGTGACTGTGTGTTGCATTTTGCAACTGACTGGTTGGCCTCTTCACTAATGACGAGTAGTTCATGGTAATGAAAGCTGGATAAGTAGGCCAACACAGACGATTCATACGTAATTATTTCGGGAAAATTTCGTTTGGTACATCTGGAGAACGGGAAATGAGGAACGCGCAAGATAGAAACAAATTGTGAAATGCGTGAAAACAGTCAATCATCACAGAAAATCGAGTGACGAGTGTGGATAAAAACGGTGGTATTATCCAAGTACACCTTGGCTATTTTAGCGGAACTCCCATCATGATCGACTGCAATTAACTATGAAGATCAGAGACCAAGGTAGACAATCTGTGAACTCGCCAAAATTCTTTTTAATTCGACCACAATTAGGGATGATGTAACAAACTAAGCAGTATACAAGTATTTTTCTTAAAAGTCATATCTTTCCTCGTGGACATCCAAAAATTACGGCGCGGTTCATCGAAATAACACAATAAAGAATACTTCAGGTGCAACTAAGTTTTGGTCACCGTGGGTCTGTCAACTGGCAGTAGAAGAACTATCAGTACACGTTTCCCCGGTTACTTTAAGGCAAGTGTAATCAATAAATTGTATGACGTAACAAGCAACAGTACGATTGATAAGAACATGGAAAAATGGATTGCACTAACACTTATCAAGTACATCTTCGTGATACCGCACAATCAAATCACAAAACCAACACTTACCAAAGATTGCAAATGACGTATTTGAGAACAATGCAGAATAACTAGGCTCAACCATCGCAGATGATGAATACTGAGAACTTCCAATTTTTGAGTCTCTCTGATTCCTGTTGGCTTGAACCAGAGCACAAATCTCATCAGAACGTGACAGCTTCAAATAGTCGAGCACTCATAATGACTGCAGTTGATAACACGGGGTTCATATTACACGCTCTTGCATTATATGTAAGGTATGTCATAAGAACATTGACCAGCTCCATTGGTGTACCAACCATTCAAAAAATAAGCGACGATTGTGGGTTATAAGCGTGAAAAATCTAAGAGAGTGGATGGAATCCGTGATCACTCCAAAAGAAAAAGATGTGGCAGATGTTATACAAAACTAGTACTGTAGGATAGCTGTTTTGTGTAGACTGATACGCATCGTGTTCACTGTTCACACAGCTACCGCCTAATTAACCTAACTGTGTAATACGTGAACGCGTGCTCGCTGTCATATAGGTCTATGTACATACTGAGTGTAGCCCTCATGTTAGCTTTGCATCTGACTATTGCTTGCGCTTACTATACTGATTATAATGCACTAACAAATTTACTAACTGACCTTTGAGCTTACACGATAGAATACTACTCACCTGATTGACTTAATCGGAGAAAATTGAATGCATCTTTTGTGTACCACAGAGGATAACTGTACTTCATCTTCTAGCCCAAGTAACTGTGGAGTTGACCAGGATGTAGGTTGTTTTCGTTTCTTCTTCTTTAATATATGGATGTGGGATAATGGTGGAAACGTACTCGATTCACCGCTTATCCAAACCCCAACACAACAGAAGATCTGACGAACGGCCAATCGAAATATCGCATTAAAGATACAACAGGATTGGACGAACAATCTCAGTGTTGTGCTTTTCGTTATTCGCCAATTCATCTGTTCCGTATTGCACCAATTAGCATACAGTTTGACTTTGCATGTGCTAATACGATCAGCCAATGACAGACGGTGATTTCTTTAATACTGCTGTACATCCATAAATTCGGCGTCTCAACGCATGAATAACAACTGCTTACTGCTACCAGTACCAGGTTTTCTTATTATTTACATGGGAGGTTTTAATTCAAGTACGATTTCTAGGGCTATTCAAAGTCCCTAATTCCGAGTATCACAGATATGTCCTTGTAAACCCGGTTGCCTTTTTAATTAAACAGACCGATATTTAGAACCACAATTCTAATAGCAACAGTCTGGATTCAGTTCTAAACTCTGAGCTAATAAAACTGGTAGGACAGTTTGAAAGTCATCAATAAGAGGTAAAGTGAGAAAAAGGGCTAGGCGTGATTTTTGTTTTTTAAAAGCGTGAAAAATTAGTGACCTTTTTCACTAACTGAAATTCCATATTTCACTGTTTTCCGTTAAACTACTCGAAATCATGCAAACAGGACGAGTTTTTTAATGAGGGCAATTAGGAACGAAGCCGACAAGCGTTCGTAACGGAATAAGGACCGTCTTTTGAGTGACTTCCAGATGTTCAATCAAGACACTCAAAAGACGGCCGTGCTACCTGGGCACACTCTTTGATGAGTTGTTATTGATACATATCTCATATCTTGTCGATATTTCAATGTTTTTCCTTCGTTTTCAAGTTAACTATCACTCACATTTGATCACAGCCTTCGCATTCAGATAGACTTTCCAGCCAGCCTCTTTCGAAAAGTAGCACTAGACTCGAGTTTCGCTCTCATTAGAGCTCGTCAGTAGTGCATATCCTTGCCACGGCCGGGATTTGAACTCCGGCCATTCCAATCATGAGGCAACCGTGTTAACCACTGCGCCATTGACCTCACATTAGGCACGACCGAATTATCAAATCTGACCGCTCAACCACTCTCGCTTGTGAGCAGTGATCAGGTTGCCCGATCGTCTCG